>JAYKKI010000044.1:9440000-9745000 GCA_039881145.1 Druceiella hillmani | reverse complement strand
GCAATAAAGATGTAACACTTCTTACACATTTAAATAAATTGAAAATGTGCTAATGACATTAAGAAACAACAAAGAACCTGAACCAGATTTCACACCAGCTGAATTAATAAAAACTAGCAGTCCAGCTGTGATAAAGGTTCCGCAGGACATACTACTTGTTGTATCTCGGTTATTATAGTACTGGTTTTATCTGCATGACATAGTACTGGAAATAAGGAGGAAATATTTGTTGAAAGGAATTAACACAAGATGGTTAACCTTTTTTCAACATAAAAAAACAGGGAACTACCAATGTAAATTCAGAAAAGGGTGATCAGAGCAAACATACTTTTATAACCTAACATGGATTTCATCTGATCAAAGAAAGAGTTGATAGCAATATCTGAACAAAATATTATAAGGAGCATATAAGGAGGCATTTTTGAACTATTTTTTAAGAATAACAAAAGAGGAGAAGGATAAATTCTGATCTCTCTATAAACCTTATCGAGAGATGCTTCGTTGATTACCTATTATCAGTTGATTCTACTTGTTGTCTTTACGTTTGTGCTTGACAAGTACTATACATAGGTGACTTTGTTATAATTGTATCTGGCACATGCAATGCTTTTAGACCGCTAAGAATATGAGAAAATTATGAAAGTAGTATAATAATAATAAAATTATTGGAGAAAACTGATGAAGAAAAGATCTATTTGGTAAAAAAACCCCAGAATGTGGGATAAATCTGTGGGAAGTCTCTCAAAAAGTGACTTCCCACATTTCACTAAAGAATTAAAAAAATTAATTGAAACAAGCAGTCCTATACGACTATTCTGTTAAAGAATGTCTTGGCATAATAAGTATTTTGACCTTTATATTTTTTTTTAAACATGATCAAAAGTATGTACTTTATGGATTCAATACAAGTGAAGTATTGTCAATAGAAGGTCATGAGCATCTATAGTAAGATCCTATCATCTCAGTGTTGTGATTTCTTGGTTATTACTGGTGCGTTCAATATTGTCCATGTCAAGTTTCACAATACTCTTCAACAAGATGCTGCCTGTTGGTCTGACCCAGGAGATAAAAAAATACAAATGTGTATGTGTATATATATATATATATATATATATACACATACATATATACATACATACATACACGCATGCACACATACATGTTCTTAATAAATATCTCGATTTTTAAAGGCAATGCTTTCATATTAGTACTTGTGGATTTCTAATTTTCTTTCGATATTATGGAATCTAACTTGAGATACTTTTTGATAAAATGCTTAAATCAAAGTATAGACTATAGTAAAGCTATTTTAGACGAGCCTTTTGTGAATAGTTAATATCATAATTTAATGAAAAGTGTAATCACTTTAGATTGCAGTGAACAGTGTCCACATCTGCTAAATTTAGAGTATTTCTGTTTCATTATCTTACGAGATAGCTAGAGCTAAAAAAATTGTTTTGCTCCTGGTTCAGTATACTCGTCATACCATACCCATAGCATATTATATATATAATATGGATATTGTGAATCGCAAACGACTCCTGCCACTGACTTCTTGTGTCTTTAGCAGAATCTTCGGGCAGAGCTATAGGAATACAATAGAATCAATACGGGGCAGTAACGAGTTAGAAACTGCACTCCGCACATGTATACAATCCAAGGAATTATCTCATATTTTCTTTGCATCCATATCCTGATAATAATAAAGGTATAGTTTTAAGCTATTAAGTAAATACAATAAAGATATTATATTTGACTATTGTATTTAGTTATTAAGTTAATAAAACAATTACAGCATAAACTGTGTCTTTAGTATTGAGTGTAAATAACTATTGTAGAGGACTATAATTAAAACATTGTAGTGACCACATTGGTAGTTTATACTATTTCAAATATTGGAAGATAATAATGATAGATCAGGACCACCATCAGTCGCATATATTGACATACATGTTTGTTTACACACACACACACACACGCACGCACGCGCTCTCTCACACACACCCACACACACACACACACGCAGACACACAGCCACACGCAGCATGCAGACACACGCAGACACGCGGACACACGCAGACACGCACACACGCAGACACGCACACACGCGCGCACCCGCGCACTCACACACGCACACGCAACATACTATCCAATATTGACATAGACATACTATCTTTAATACCTCTGAAATGCTCATATTCCAAAAACATCATTGAAATAAACTTCAGTTTTTTTAAGATATTTCAACTGTCCAATATTACACAAAATGAACTATTTTTGTTTTAAAATATTTAAATCTATTCATCGTTTCTATAATTATTAAAAATATTGATGGATACTTCCCAGATAAAATCACATGTTTACATCCTTACTTCTCATATTTTTGTAAAAATTGGAATTGAGCTATTTATTTAAGAAAGTCCATAAAAATATTCAGTTAGCAAGTTACTCTTAAATAATTGAAGCAAATGCAGCCGTAAATTATTAAAATTTTAAATAAAATTTTTGACATGTCTTTGACAGAATAAAATATAATAATTTATGAAAAAATGTGATAATTTTAGCAAATCGTACACAAACTTTTCATCTCACACCTACATAAGCATTTCAAATTTGGTAAAGTGCAATAGATCACAAGAATAGTTCACAAGGTCCTGCAAATAAGAAATATTTATATTAATTGCTTTATTTTTAAAATTTTGCCACCACAATGTTTCAAAAAAACATGAAAATAAAACAAAAAACAGACTCGCACTTTATTACAAAAAGAAAAGTTAAAAAAATTATGTTTTGTTATTTTTTTCACTATATGTTAATTACTCCTTAAAATTCCATCGCTGACCAAAAAGTAACCCAGTATAAACAAAAATGCCAGTGTTTATAAAAGGGTTGGAAGTTGTTTTGACTTTATCATATATATTCGTAATTATGAAAAATCTCTGCTATATTAATTGACAATTTATGAATAAACTGCTTTTGAAACTAATAAAATAGTCTCGCAAATAACCAAATATGGTTGTATATGAATATGCTTCAGAAAATAGAATTTTCTTTCAATAAAATTTGTGTAAAATGCACTGTGGACAAACAACAATTTATAAATATTTTTAGAATACTTACACTTCTCAGATAAACGTAATACTTTTTTTTATTCTTTATATGTTTTAGATATGATGTGTGTATAAATGGAAGTATACATTTCAAGTGATAAATACTATTTCACCTGATTTTAAAGCGTACTATGGATATATATGCAGAAACAAAAAAATTCCATATTTTTTCTTGAATAATTTGTAATTTTATTTTGACGAAAATTATACTGCTCTTTTAGAATTTTATACTAAATTGATAAAAAAACAGTTGTAAAATAAAATGATAATTAGTTTCACTGTATGTGATTTTTTCCATGCGCAGTCAAAGACATAGATTGGATATGTCACTTTTTTCACAATGTTTATGATTTTTTTTCCACTACTTTTATGTAATTTGGATTTATACAAGTTATAACATTTCTTTTGGAAATCTATTTTTCAGTTTTTTTTTTATAAAAAAATTAGTTTTCATCTAAAAATTAGTTCATGAAATATTGACATATAATTAAAAAACACAAGAAAAATTGATCTTTTAAAAAATTTACAAACATTTTTTGATATCTCTTTATATATTTGTAAATAAAAAAATTTCATAACCTTTTCAAAAAGTATGGTTGTAGATAGTTTTAATAGAAGTAATTTCTATAATTAGCTAAATTAAATTTTAGTGGTGCACCATTGTAAATGTTATCTATTGCGGTCCTTCTGCATAGATACACTAATTAGTGCCCAAGACAAGTTAAATGATGATATTCAATATTAAATGATAATATTTCACCTGATGTCTCCAAGACGTACTTTATACATAATCTGGGGGGAAAACCTCCATATAAGTCAAATCTGTCAATCTAACTACTTAATGTTCTAGATATTTTCCCTCGGAGCTGAGACTTCAGGAATGTACAAAACATTTTTCTTTGGGAGTTATATTTGCATAGCTAATCCAATATGTTAACATTATTTTTTGTACAAAAAACCACTTCATAGTTTTAGGTCATTGTTATCTTACAGTATCCAATTTTTGTTTTTTCTTTACACCACCTTTGGGCTGATGGTAATAAAGCCCTTTGATATATTTTTACCATTTTGAAAGCGATAAAATTATATGTAATGATGTGCAAAGTGCCAAATTCCTACTTTGAGAAACAATATCTTTAAACATACATCTTTATCTGGTTTATAATGGTTCACTATATAAGTTTATTAATGTGGATTAAGTCTACCAAAGTAGTATTGGTAGAAGGACAAACCGAAAAAAGAACTTTTCTGAAAAAATGATATTGTTCTAACCTCAGTTCAAATTTTCTTAAGCCCACGTGAGCCTTTTTTCACATGATTCTTTACCGCCCTTCAAAATTTTACTTCAGTATCACCATGATATATTATACCCTTTTTATGCAAAACCGCTTGTCCACCATGCGATGTTAGACAAAGATTCATCCCAAATACTTGTAAAACCACTCCATCCTTCTTTTTCGTTGTTTTTGCTCAAAGATATGATCTGATAGGTCACCGATAGTTAATTAGATATTTAACTACGTCCAAATATTGTTTTACACGCTTACTTACAAACGTCTACAAAATTTTCATGTAAATACATAATAATAAATGCAGCAGCTCCATGGGATGTTTTTGGTTTTTTTGAGTGCATACATGCATACATAACATGATGCCTATGCGGACACTCATCATGAAATACTGCTCTTCTGTGACCAAGGTTGAACAACAATCTCGCGGCAAGGGTTCCAATAACTGCTTGTGATTGAATGTAGGGTATATTCAAATGCGAGCAGTTGTTGCAACCTGTCCCTCAAGACAGTTTGCTATGAAAGGCTCTGTCGTTTTTTAAGTGTTTTCCAGAAAAAAAACCATTTTGTCACACAAACTGACTTTCGACTTTTGTATGTTTTGTGACTTTGCATGCTTATCGCCTTTAAAGAACTACTGTTTTCTTTACTATTTTTGTTTGTTGACAGAGTAAGCAACAACTTCATATTTGTCACAACTTGAAGTTAAAACTGATGTTTCTGTTTAGAGTTTCGTTTTTATTATATTCTAGTATAGTATAATCAATTTAGTTTTAACATATACTTAATGCATGAAAGTATACATTTTGCAACCCTTCATCATAAGAGTGAAAAAAAAAGAAATGTGAAACCACGTTAAAACCTTATTCATTCATTATATGTATTCATTATAATATTAGTTATACTTTTGTGTGCATGTATTGTTCACACATTTTATCATGTTAATATTGCAGAACATAATATATTTAAAAATACAGGAAATTTTTTATTAATTTGAAAAATCTTTATTATTCTAATATGATTTACCGGTTCGCATAGGCAAACCGGGTTTTTCAGTATCATTTTAAAAGAATGGTTCTTAAAGTATTTTTTTAAAAGAATATACAAGATTAAACCAACTTTCAAGAGCAACATAGAAAAAACAGGCTTGATTACCAATAGTGATAACCGTGGTTACGCAATGGACTTAAGTCTCTACAGGACTGGTGCCTTAGTGGGCCAGATCTGTGAGCTGAAGAAATACCTAATTGATGTGATAATTGTGACCATAAAGTAAGGTAGGTGGAAGGAATCAGATGTACTAAAATAAAACAGTAAGTTTTAAGGAAAACCTTTCCTCTGTGGAACCAACTTGTAGACATTGTTATCTTTATTCCTAAGGGGAAAAGAATGTACACAGTTCAGTTGAAGGGAAGATTTTTTTTTGTAACCTTCGTTTGCACCCTCATCCCAACTGATACCTCTGATGGTAAGGATAAGAAAGTTCTTTATCCAGGTCTAGATGCCCTATATGATGTATCTCCTAAACATGAAAATAAAATAGTCCTCGGAGATTTCCAAGTGAAAGATAGCAATGAGAGCCGAATATTATTTATCTTTAAACATTCTAAGGTCGTAAAGATGTTTTCCAACATGTTCATTAAGTTGGAAGATGTAAAGTGCACTTGCTCAGGACCTCTCTTATAGATAAGGCATTTATGTGTTGTTTTGTCAACACTTGTCTACAGATATGAAGATCGTCTATGTGGCATCTTTTGAAGGTATGGTGTTCTAAGGATTTGATCTTAGAGTAATTCTATGGAGAGACCCGTCATAATTGCCAAAAACTATATACACAATTCTATGAACAATATATAACAATTTTATGAAAATTACAGAGCAACTATATTTTGTCAGTATGTACCATTATCCTTAATAAATATTTTTTTTAATTGTTGGGGGAAAATGGTGTTTTGCCTCGGTGGTACATGCTTATGCTAGTGGACATGGACCTATAAAAAGCTGAGCTATAGCCGTTAGCGTACGCCCACGTCCCCGCCACTGCTGAAATGCCGTCGCAATTCAGTAGTGGACCTGCTTCTTGCGGGTCGTCCCACTCCCCAGGCAATGTCGTGATCTCTAACGAATCATGCACAATACATCTACTTCGTGATCATGGCAGCAAAGCGAGAAGGGCAAGGGCGAGTCCTCGGCGCCTTAAAACCGAATATTTAGCTAAGGGAGACAATCCCGACAGAAAAACCAATGTGTAGCCCGGAAGGGCTACCCCAGCAACGTAAACCTGTGGTCATGTCTCGCAGGAACGTGGGTCTCGAGCTTCGCCACTCGGACTACGAGGAAGGTAACCTCTTCAAAAATCCCCTAATCCCACGGTGCGGGGCGCGCCAAGGGGATGAATGACTGGCAGGTGAGACAGTCGATACCGACCAACCTTGATGAAACTGGCGAACATCATTGGATAAAGCCTTCTGACAGGAAAGGCGTCACCCTGCGAGCGACCACCAATCGACCATACTCGTGGGAATCGTAATGTGTGATTCAATAAAACCAAACAAAAACCAAAAGACCTACATCCAACAAGTATTTCACAGAGGAATACTAGAACATCGTCAAAGATCATCTTCCTACAGTGGAAGTACAGAATATGATCATGAGCAAATGGATACAGCCAAACCTCACGAATCCATTCTCTCATCCATGTCAAATGAGCCTGTGGACCTGGAACAGCTACCCCCACAATGGCAAAGAGTACCAACAACCAAAAAACGCAAAATATGTGAGGACTCTCCACCTTCATCACCACCTACGCTGATAGAAAACAGTTTCACTGGTCTACCACTAGACTCGGCGGATGAACTTGACTCCAACATCACTCGTCCAAATAAACCACCACCAATAATTTTGTATGGAATAGAGGATGTTAACAAGCTCACAAAGGTAGTAGAATCAGTTATTCCAACCTCTGAATTCAGATTCAAAATTGTAAACAAGAACCTTTTGCGCCTGATGGTGAACTCGGCTGAGAACTACAAAAAAGTAATCGACCTAATCAGACAGAAAGGGTTGATAGGGCACACCTTTACTAGAAAAGAAACTAAGCCCTATAGGATTGTCATCAAAAACTTGCACTATACTACACCTCATGATGCAATAGTGGAGGAAATAGAAAAGACGGGAAATATAGTTCGTGGCGAGATTATCAATGCACGATTTAGTGCAGATAAGAAACCCACAAACACACTCTTCGTCAATTTGGAACCCAATGTCAACAATAAAGTCATTAAAGATATGCAATATATTTTCCACCAACGAGTCAAAATTGAAGATCCTCACAAGCCAAAATCAATTGTTCAGTGCCAACGATGTCAACAGTATGGCCACTCCAAAAACAATTGTATGAGACCATACCGTTGTGTCAAATGTGGAGAAGGACATAAAACATCAGATTGTCCCAAAAAAGACAGGAACACGCCAGCAAAATGTGCCTTGTATGCTAGTGATCACCCTGCAAACTACAAGGGCTGTCAAGTTTATAAGGAGATCTTGGCTAGAAAAATCAAACGAAGCAGTCCCAAAACAGAAAACGTGACCATCACCAAATCTTATACAGAAAGCTCAAAAGCCTACAACCCTTTACCCAAGACTTCTTCTAACAAACTCAATAAAACCTATGCAGAAGCTACTAAAATCCCTAGAAACCATGATGTAACAAAGAAAGCAAGTGATAGCAATCATAGTCAACAAACTACCACAGTTGAACAAATACTTATCAAGCAATCAGAGAAGATAGACATACTTCTACAGCAAATCAACACACTGCTTGGCCTCCTCACAGCTTTAATTCCTAAACTTACCAAATGATGGCGTCACTTCGGGTTGCAGCGTAGAATATAAATGGACTATCCTCTAAAATAAACGAACTCGAAGCTATGATTACTTCCAACAAGCTGGATGTAGTTCTTATTTCCGAGTCGCACTCTACCAGCAGAAGTTCCTACCGTCTAAAAGGGTTTCAAATATACTGTACCCCTCATCCTGATGGTGGCACCCACGCTGGATCTGCCTTAGCGATAAGATCAAGTCTAAAAACATTGCCTTCTTGAAGCTTACTCAACTGAACATCTACAAGCCACGAGTGTACGACTGGAGGACCGTGTGGGACCAATTACCCTCTCGGCGATCTATTGCCCACCAAAGCATAAAATAACAGATAGTAAGTTCTCATTGTACTTTAAAACTTTGGGATTTCGGATTGGAACGCCAAACACGTGTTTTGTACTACAGATTGACTCTCACAAGAGGAATTCAGCTCAAAAACTGCATTGATCAGCATCAGTACCACCCACTGTCTACTGGAGAACCCACTTTTTGGCCAACGGATCCAAACAAGGTGCCAGACTTACTAGACTTCTTTGTGACCAAAGGTATTAGCGATCTCTATACTGGAATTGAGTCAAGCCTAGATGGATCATCCGACCATACACCATTAATATTAACAGTGAGCTCATCAGTAGTGGTACGAGAAGAACCAGTGACACTACATAACGGGAAAACCGACTGGGAGAGCCTTCGTTCATATCTTAATGAACACATAAACCTGAGGATCCCACTAAAATCAACTGACGACGTTGATGAGGCCTGCAAACATATTACGAACATTATCCATGCATGGAGAAACACCCCGTCAGTAAACAGAACCTTTGATCCTATAATAACCCAACCGATAGAAATCAAAAATAAAACAGCTGAGAAAAGGCGCCTGAGACGAATCTGGCAGCTGTCACGGCATCAAGTAGATAAGAGCAATCTTAACAGAGCAATAAAGGACTTAAGATCAACCCTTAAAGAACAAAAAAATAACTGTCTGCGGAAAACCCTTGAGCTAATGTCACCATTTGCCCGTGGAGAACATTCTTTGTCGAAGGCTACCAAACACCTCAATAAACCCCAGCAATCATTCCCTCCAATAAGATGCCAGTCATCTTGGGCACGGACTGACATAGACAAATGTGAGACTTTTGCAGCGCATCTGGCCCAAGTATTTAAACCAAATGAGGGCGACCAGGACGAGGCTGATCTGGATGCTATACTTAACCAAGACATTCAACTGTGCCTACCCACCAAGCCAACATCACCGAGAGAAATAGCGTTTGAAATCAAATGTCTTAACCCCAAAAAGGCACTGGGTTTTGACCTAATCACTCCGCGAATCCTCAAAGAATTACCGAAAAAATGTGTTACGTACCTAGCCTGTTTATTCAACGTCATCTTCAGACTCGCTTACTTCCCAAATATGTGGAAAGTCTCAGAGATTGTCATGATCCATAAAGACGGAAAACCGCCCCACGAGTGTTCCTCATACCGACCCATAAACCTCACTCCTGTTCTATCGAAGCTGTGGGAACGGCTTTTTCTGAAAAGACTTAGTAAGGCTATGAATGTTAATGATATTGTCCCCCAGCACCAGTTTGGCTTCCGTAAAGCACACTCAACCGTCGAGCAGGTTCACCGTGTATATCATTGTGTTCGACAAAGCTTCGAGAACAAAAAATATTGCTCTGCTGCTTTCCTGGATGTACAGCAAGCATTCGATCGAGTCTGGCATAAAGGCCTGCTGTGTAAAATCAAAGAGAAATTGCCACACTCAGTATTCCACATCTTAGAGTCCTATTTAACTGGCAGAGGGGAGGCTAGATCTACCCTGTACCCCATCGAAGCTGGTGTGCCTCAAGGCTCAGTTCTTGGGCCGGTGCTATATAATATATACACATCGGATCTGCCAACTTCAGATGACGTCACAGTTGCTACCTATGCTGATGATATTGCCTTTCTGGCGGTAGACGATGACCCTATGACAGCAAGTGAAAAGCTACAGCAACTACTTGACTCTACCTCAGATTGGCTCCAAAAATGGCGAATACGAGCCAGTGCTCAGAAATCCAGCCACATAACGTTCACCTTGAGAAGAGAAGACTGTCCCCCCGTTCACCTGGGAAATAATATCTTGCCCGCAACTGACTGTGTGAAATACCTTGGTTTTCACCTAGATAGACGATTGACCTGGAAACATAATATAAAAATGAAAAGAGACCAAATAAACCACAAATTTAAAAGCCTGTATTGGTTGATGGGTAGAAATTCTGTGCTCTCCCTGGACAACAAACTGCTACTGTATAACGCCATTCTGAAACCTATATGGATTTACGGAATCCAGTTATGGGGAGTTGCAAGCAAAAGTAATGTTATGTGCTTACAAAGGGTGCAAAACAATATACTCCGAACAATCGTAAATGCCCCATGGTTCACAAAGAACACTGAAATCCATGAATATCTCAACATTGCAACTGTGGACTCTGAGATAGAGCGCTTCAAGAGGACACATTTAATACGTCTCAGCCATCATCCCAATCCACTCGCTTCTGGATTACTTGATGATGCCAAGGTGGTTAAGCGACTAAAAAGAAACCACATATTTTGAATAGGCTAAGAGACGCTGGTCTCCTGCTCTATAAACGTCAATGTATCACTTAACAAATCTGATTAAAGTCTGGCGACTGATTGCAGATTAAAAAAAAAAAAAAAAAATAATTAAAATTACAGAGCAACTATATTTTGTCAGTATGTACCATTATTCTTAATAAATATTTTTTTTAATTGTTACCAGTTCTACTTATTATTAAATTCTGATCTGTGAATAATATTTTTTACTTTTTCAGAAATTTCTTTTCAATTTTCTCTAATTTTCTGGCTTTGGAGAGTATTTACTGCTATTCTTGATTAATGCTCGAGTGGATTGTAGAATGTAATCATTAAGTGGATCGCTTTTAATTCAATAAGCCTCTTCCAATGTCTTTTTGTATGTTAAAGTACTTTTAAAATGCTGACTTTGAAATTGACTCCAGTATTTTCTTGTAATATTTTTACATTGTCGAACTGTTCCCCTTTCAATGTAATTTTCAATTTTGGAGACAACCAGAAGTCACATTGTACTGTATCTGGACTGTATGAAGATCGACAAACCTGAAATAAGCAACGTTTTGATAAAATTGTTGGACAAGATTTGAAGAAAGCACAGGTGCATTATTGTGATGAAAAAGTCAGTCTTTCTCCTTTAAAATGTCACGTAATTGTTTTAAAGCATGAAGTTAATATCCCTTAGTTAGTTATGTTTTGATCTTGTGAAGCATATCAATAATGTACATATCCTTCATAATTGAAAAAACCATTTTCATTATCTTAGACTCTTGGTTGTGACTGTCGTTTTTGGGTCGTGACTTAGTTGACAGCTTACATTGAAAAGAATGTGCTCTTTTCCCAGATCACAGTAATGGCTCTTCACTAGTAACAATTTTCTTGAAATAATAAGTTTCATCATTTTAAACGATGCTCAAGTCATGTTGTGGAACTCTTTATATCATGTTATGTTGTGGCAATGGTGAGTTCAATCTCTAACTCCTAAACAATCTAGTGATGGTTATGTTCAATGGCTGGTAGCATGCACTCCACATTTTGAGATGTTTTCACTATAGAAAATCAACCGGAGCGATGATTATTTTCAGTTGCAAGTGCATATATCTTTAAGCCACCTCTACCATTCTCTTATATCTGTGTTGCCTATACAATCATCATCAAAAGCCTTGTGAATCATGTTAATTTTTTTTCTAGAATATGAATCCCTAAAGTTTTGAACAAAATTTGATACAAATTTGTTCTTTGAAGGAAAAATGCGATGAACATGAGAGTGGATGCAAATAATGGCTCACTGTTCGAATACTAAAAATCATATGGTCTTACATAGAAGTGTTGGTAGAGGTTACGAGCTTAATTAATGTCCAATAGATGGCACCAAAGCAGAGAATAGGACCAAGCAAACTTTTTTATACATTACACAGTCCTAATAAAGGTCCACTAAAATTATCATGTGGTCACAATAGTTGAATCTTATCAATTTAATTAATAAATATGCTTATTACCTCAATAAATTACATATGTATATCAAAAATGATTATTTTTTTGTGTACTGAGCGATCGAAATAAGTGGAAAACGGAAGGAGCAATATCAGATGATTACAGCGAGTGGAGTAAAACTTCCCAATTGAGTGTTTCCGAAAAGGTCGCAACATGAGGACAAGCAGTACCATGTAAGAGAATAATTTTGTCGTTTCTGGAGTAGTATTGGGCGCGCTTTTCTTTGAGTGCTGGATTCAATCTCATCAACTGTGTTTGGTAGACAGCCTCAGTAATAGTTTCATTCGGTTTGAGCAACTTGTAATAGACGACACCAAGCTAATCCCATCAAATACAGAAGAAGAGTTTTTTTACATGAATATTTATGACTTAGCTGTAGAAGTTGAAGCAAGTTGAAGGTGGTCCCCAAGACTTCCTTATATGGTGTAGAAAATCCTTTCGTTTCGTGACTTTAAAAAATTCAAATGAAAACTTACCAGCAACACAAAATCTGCAGGTATTATACAAAATGTAAAGAAAATTATTATGAAATTTTCATTGTAATTTATTATTATCAAAATTTCGTAATTTCAACAATAATAATGGTTGTTAAAATTTAATCCATTAACCAGAATGTTTTCGATTTCAAGTAATATAGTATAAACAATATTTAAAAAAAGGATGTTTTGTTGAAGTTTGTCCTATTCTTATATAGGTCATGAACCTTAATTAAAAATGTTCAATTAAGGTTTATTGAATCAGTAATAATCATGATTCTGACAGATGAAGGAAAAACAATTAAAAATGATTGTGTCGTCTAAAAGGCTTCATGCCTCGTGTCTTTGTAATGGTCAGTCAATTCTACATGTAAATAAAAGTTCAATGTTTTTTTATTAACTTTATGTGTCTGAATATATTTCCAACTGTAAAGTAGACTATAGAACAAATCAAATTCATCCAATTCAATCATTATCATTGAGTGACAAGAACAATTAAAATGATAGAGAACAGAGTAAACTAACATGAAACTTAATAATAAAGTCAATATTATTAGTATAAAGTTAATTTTTAAAACAAATTACTTACATTAGGATCAGCAATAGATATATAAATTATATAGATAAATAACAAGTTGAACTTATTAATATTTATAATTAAATAGTATTGCCCAGAATGCAATTTGTTTTGCACAGAATCAAATCAACAAATGATGTTCCATAACCTATTACGAGACTCTTAATTATAGGTACTTGTTAATAAAATAGACCTTTTTTGATAGTTTATTGAAAATTACAAAACTAATATAATAATAAATAATAAATCTTATTCTTATTCAACCCCTTTTATGTGACAGAATTGGTATTTGAATATTTTGATATTGTATTATAGAAAAGTTATAATTCACAGCTGAATGACATCAAAAAAATTTTTAGAGAAAAATATATTTTTGCAAATGATAAGGAACAATTATATAACATAATTTTATAGAAAAATCGAAATTATTTTATTTTTTACCATGAAATGCATATAAACTGATAAAAAGTATTCATGATTTAGTATCTTGTTAAGTACAAAGAGAGGGCCACGTAACTGTAGCAAAGAATAGCCTATACAAATGCATTTGAACAAAATGCAAGACACATTCATTATAAGTTTCTTTGAATATAATATAGACACATTCATTATAAGTTTCTTTGAATATAATATAAACATTTTAACACTTTTTTTAAATCTGAGTATATAGTGAAACATATAAAATGGGACTTAGTTCATGGTAAAGAGCAACAAATTACAATGAGTATCATATCAAACATTCAAGGAGTTGGATCAAGTAACATAATATTTGTAAATTTGTGAACCAAAATAATGCACATGAAGTAGACAAATTGTTCGAGACTCTTTGGTGTTAGTTACGAGATTGTAAAAATATTTTTAGGTTTAATGAACAACCATTTAGTTTGCTTTCGAAAAATATGAAAATATTTCACATATAAAGTAAAAGAAGAATTAAAGAATTTTCCAGATGAAAATATCCCTATGTAAAATAGGTATTTCGGAGGGATGTCTTTATAAAAGTAGTTTTAGAATTCATGTTTTTATAAACAGTATTTCTATATCCATTTTTAATAGAAAAACAATTAAAAAAATATATTTAAGCATGTCTTTTATTAATACCGTAATTGGCAATTAATTTATAAATCCTTAAGTGAATAGTTTTACCAATGTAATTAAATGAACCTAATGGATTGCTATAGAATAATGAAGACAAATACACACTCATTTGCATGGAAACAGTGACGTAAAATTTTGTGCTCTTAGCTAGGCAAAATAAGCAGAGCTACTAACCCTAATATTTGTCCGTTATTGAGTGGTTCACCAAAAGTTGGTGGAGAGCGTATCTGTGGCACAAATGTCACCTTGTCACCATCGGCTTTATCACTGCGTCCTACCAACGGCAAATGAACCTGTGTGCCCTTAGAGTCACCCATCGTCTCGTTGCAGTTGGAGGCAAATTTAATTTTGCACTCCACCAATACTGAAAAAAACAAGACGATCTGTTTATCCAACAATATCATTATATACAGTCCCTAAGTAGGATGAGAAAAGAAAGAAAGTAGGAGAAGAATTAAATGATTTTCTAGAAGTAAATATCCCTAATAGACATTTCGTTTAAACATCAGATCACTCTTATTGATTTTTACAAAACACTTGCTCTTTTGGGTAATACATAAGCTATATTAAATTCACATTTTTGGGCCAATAATTTCAAATCTCATAAAGCGGCACAAAGACACGACATAACTCTACAAGTACGGCATTTAAAACAAAGACGAAATGAAAAGTTGTTCCATTAGGAACATGTACTAATTATGTTTTCTTCAATCTGTAAATGTATATAAATTTTCTAAAAATCTATTAAAAAAAACATAGATCAAATTTTAATTAATAAGAAACTGTATCAAGAATCACGAAAAGAAAAAGAAAATAAACAATCAAATTTAAGATTGTAAAGGAATACAAAAAAAGATAACGAAATGAAAATGGCATCACAAATATATCTCTTTAAGACTAATAATGAATAAAGGAAGTTAAATAATAAACTTTAAAAAACACATCAAAAAAGTGCCTTCTATTAATTTAATAGTTGTATCAGATTGTGACATCAAGGAAGTTCAACTGTTTGGTTAAACAATAACTTCTTCAATGTAAATTGTTAAACAAATTAGAAAATATTTTTGCAAAAATTCCATCTCTTTTTCAAACATCTCATTTTGGTTACAAACTGATATTGAACTAGAATAATCATAATGACTGTCTCAAAAGTCTGCCTCTTACTCAGATGTAGAAAGTTTAAATTTAATTATGTACTGTGGATTATTCGTGCAAATATTTTACATCAGGCAAAGTACAAATTTGAATTGAAGTATCAATTGAAAGGCATTGTAAGGATTCTGAAAAAATTTTCTCAAATTTTTAAATTTTTTGATATAGGTCTAGAGATATATAGCTTACATCTAGAGATATTGCTGAAAATGTCCACAGAAAACGTGTCCGACTCTCCTGTTTCTAAAAAGAGCATCATTAAAATTTTGAAAAAAACAGGGTTATCAACAGGTAGACTTGTCCACCTGTCTATAATGAAAAAAAGCATTTTTAGAAAGATGAAAACCATTTTCTATTTCTATTTTTTGAACTTTTCAACCATCAAACATACAAATATGATTGCAACCGCTGTCATATGTTCCAGATTTTCAAAAATTTCCATGTGTCGTCCATTCTAAATTCAACTTAAAAAAGGAGTTTTCAAATTATTGTATCAATACCTTTTTTGCTTTCATTTAAAGTAGCTACATTGATAGGAATCGTCTTTCCGATGTTCAACAACTTAACATTCAATCATGCTTAATTGGAGCGAGGTCAAGTAAGTTGCCTTATTTAGATGGTATTGAAGAGTAAATTAAGTTCAATTACTCTTAATAGGTTCTAAATCGGGCAATGCACCAAAAAATATTTTATATATGGTTCATTTTATCTTAATTAGTCATCCTGTGTTATGTCTTGAGATATCTTTGACAACAATGAGACATTTAATTTAAAAATAATGTCAATTCTGCTTCATAACATGGTTCCTTTGTTATATTATTTTTTATTTTGTTTTTAGAAAAAATTTTATGTTATGATTTGTGTTATGATTTTTAGGACAATATTAGTCCTAAAAATTGTTACATAAATTATCAAATTTCGATTTCTTTTACAACTATTTCTATTTCGTAGAAATATAACGTATTTACACTTATTTAAACCATAAGTGGCACAAAGGAAATTAGATTTAAAACTAAAATTAACTGCAAAATGTTTTAAGATACAGTATAAATTTATGGTTATAAAATTAGAAAAAATAAAACAGAAAGTGATTATAGTACAGAATTGCTTACTAACGTTCGGAAACTGTACAAGCAAATAGCAAAGGTACACAATTCAAAAAATAAAAAGATATAAAAATAAATTTACCCAAACTATAAAATTATAATAAGAATGCAATATAAATTTAGATGAAACAATTAACAAGCAAGAAGCGTAAGAATAGAAGTTAAGCATGATAGTACTCAGACAATTTTGTAGATGTTTACAGAGGAGAAAATCTTTGTGTCCAGAGTTAGACTAAACTTTTGCAGCCTGGATAATGAGCAACATTTCAAAGAGTACATTTGTGAATAGATTGAGTACATTTTTAAAATTTAAAAATATAACCTGTGCATCTTACTGAAGAAATGCGATCAGAATAACCAAAACATAATATACTTTATAATAAAATGTTCAGCACTTACACATTACCAGAATGTTTTATTAAATAGGTGTAGTACGCAAGCCCAATGATGAGAATTAGTTAAATAATGCAATAAAAATGCATAAAGAAGACAAAAACACATATCGTCCATGCATTAATTGTTTGTCTTTTTACGGTATCATTTATTGTTTTATTCACTTCAAGTAAGGACTAAAGGAGTAAAGATGAAAATTTTTTAAATTGTTTTCAAAACATTTGTAATACTCGAATTTACAAGAAAAGAAATAAATTTTAGCAAGAGATAATAAAAATTAAGGGAAACATGTCAATTTCAACTCATATCTTTAATTGTATTATTTTTATATATAAAATAAATATACACAAATGCCATATTCATTTGTTAAAAATTATAATATGTATGCTGCATAATTATGTTTATAAATATGTTTTAACATCAGTGAAATATAATTAGTTCCTTGACTTTAAATAAAATAAGTTCAATATTCATTTAAAAAATTTCATATCCAAGTGACCTTTATAATGAAAATCATCAAATTTTTAACTGATTTATTTCATTGTATAATTAAATAATAAAAAGTTTTATAAACTAACACCTAGATGGTAAAAATAACAAATGTAACATTGTTTTCTATGAGGTAAAGGAATTTGTTTACACAAATGCTAATTTACTTATACTTAAATATTTGAAAATATATCACCAAAATAAGATTCATTTGACTCCTGATGATTTAAACATCAAATTGTAATTTCGAATTCATTTTTATGGGTTCATATGAAGAACAAGATTTAATCATTTTAGAAAATTAGCTTCATAAAAAAAGACTGGTTTTTTGGAGGTAGTTCCTAATTTTTTCAGACCTTGAATTAAAGTTTGTATAGTAACAATAATTGAAACAATGAATTTAATTCTATGAAAACCCGAGTAGTAATGATTTTAGTTTTCAGTCACATATTTTTTATTTGTATTTCTGCATTCGAAGCACCTTTTATTCATTATTTCTTTTATTACATAAGTTTCATTGCGTAAGACGAATCTGGATATAGATTGAGAGATATACGAGTCTACTGATTTTTGCTATCCTGTTTTTCATTATATACTCTAAAAAATGGATATTTTAGTGAATATTTCATAATTCTATTAAATGCTAAGAATAATGATATTTTATAAGTAATATGTAGGATGTCTTCTATTGATAACATGAATTATGAATGTCATTAATTATGTAATTGTTACCGTATCTGTCCAATTTCCAAAATTACTTTTTTGAAGAGCCTTTGCTTTTCTCTACCAATCATAAACATCATTGTCGAATAAACTATAGACACATTAATGGTTTGCGAATGAAAATGTCCTGAAATGCATGAATTGGCAGGGAAATTATATAATGATTTATATTATACGCGAAAGACATTATCTTTTAAGTCTTTGACATTGTATAAAGATGACGCAAACACCCTTCTCAATTTACTTAAGCAAAATCTTGGTGTCTGAAATGCAAATTTTTACATTGGCGAAAACTGCAGTTGGTGGAAAGAAGATATAAAATCAAAATTGGTAGAGAATAGTTTTCACATTTGGCAAGAAACGGGAAAAGACAATAATAAAATAACATACAAAGTCAAGAACGAGGTCACGGAACCTCACAATCCCCTAAGAATTTCTCATTCCAAGACGAGAAAAGAATGAAATAGATCAAGAAATGTTTAAAATTGTTCATATTGTTAAATTATTATATTGTTATACAAACATTAAAAATACATTAAACAACTCCCGAGGATAATTGTTGATTAGCGATATCAAAATCGATGTCAGATGGCAAGAACATTTTAACCATTTACTAAGTAAAGAGTTCACATTGAAACCACTAGTGACAAATTCACATATTCTGAGCTCCATTGCTTATAATAGCTCAAGTAATAAAACTGGCCACCACATGGCCATGCATGTGGATGCAATAATTACTGGAAGAAAATACAAAAAGAACTAGGTGGGTGGTGTAAAGTACTATGTGAAGGATATAGAGTAAGGGGGCAGAAACAGATTAAATTAATGGCAACTCCTTAGGTAACAATGTAAGTCAGTCGCAGGAACTCATATAGACAATATGGAAGAATTTAAATAGCTGTAATACATAATCAACACTAAGAACACTGAAAATTATCAAAATGAAACAGAAAACTGTATAACATTGAGATGGTTGAAATGAAGTGGTTAGTTGAAGCGCACCTTTATAATTCTATACTATTCAATATTGCAAATGTTGAATAGTTTTTATGTGATGCGTACACAAACAGCCAGAGCCAAAAATTTTAAAAAGGCTAATTTTGTTTTTATTTGTAGCTACCTGAATTAATTTTTCATAACGTCTTCGATGCACAGATTTTTCACCTTTATTGTTTTATTATATGTTACATAAAAAATTACATCTGCATTGATGCCATGCTTCCAATCTTTTCATTACTTATTATTTTGCCGAGTACATACCTAATAAAATACAATTATTTAATTACTTGATTCATAAAACTGTATTCTTTTTAATAGTACAAAATACTCTATTTAAAACACAATTCTTATATGAACCTCATATTTACTTTAGATGTACCTGAATTCTACAATTTGAGGTTACAAGACAGATTATGCCATCTTCATGAACAACCTGAGGTAACTCAAAAAGCAATCATTTATAGCAAGAAAAGAAGATACTGTACCATTTTGCATCCCATTATTGTGAAATTAATTTTCTGAACAGCAAAATTACCTAAAAACGGATATGATTAGGCCAAGATGGACGTCAACATCTTCCCAAAAACATTGTAAAATTTGGTATCGAGCACTTTTCTTAATGTGCAAAGATTGAAAAAAAATCAGTGCAAAATTTGAATTCAGTATTTTGTTGCGACGAGTTTCAGGATTCTCAATGATTCATATGTATTTTGAATTATAGTACTGACTACAACTCAGTGATGAATATGGTACGTACAAAGTATGTTATCGTTGGAAGTGGAGAACAGTTAATGCTGACTCTCTCTGGTTAAAACAACATTTCCTAAATATATTTGTTAAAGTGGAAACAAATAAGATTTCCAGCTTTGACTATATAGAGTCGACAATCACGGATGGCCAGATAATAAAGTAAGAAAATTGTTATAATGATTAACAGAATCATTTCCGACTGGTTAATTAATATCATATGATACTCACTGCCACTTTTCAGTCCTAACAAGATTGAGAGTGCGCATAATATTTTAGTTGCTTGTGTAAATTAACAGGAAGACAGAAAATACTAGTGCTATTATGAAAGACCAGTTTTATAGTGAATTGTGTACAAAAAGGTCAAAGCTCCATTTGTGGCCATTATGCATTATGCAAGCTCCATTATGCAGATACAGATAACAAAAGTTTTGGATTTATGTGAAAAGAAATTCATAAAAATAAAGGACGGCAAATACCACCTAAAAAAGTTGGGTACAATTTATGCAGTTTATGGAAAACAAAGCTATTCTGTGAAATCATTAGGAATGATGAGGAAATAGAAAAGTTTCAATCAAAACTCTAAGAATTAGTTGATGGAGGTAACACTGCCAAAAACTATAAAGAATGTAATGATCGGCAAATGAGATTAGTTTCAGTGAAAGCTCAAAGTGGCTGGCAAAAGCAGCACTGGAAACAGTAAGAAAAATAATGATTATCAAGTACGATTCTTACAATCAAACCTAGCAGAATTGATTGATGTAAGTGGCATTGGATAAACTATACTTCATTCCATTTCAAGAGAATCTTTGTAAAGAAATCAATTTGATAGTTAAAATATACTTGGCACCACTATTTACAAAACTCATTGTATTATACCCACAAGGTTATTACACTATATATATAATGAAAACATTAATTAAAGAAAATTTCACTATAAATAATGTTATATATAGTATTACACTATTATTTTACTAAGAGGAATTGTGATATTTGGAGGGTAAAAATGGATAACCCTCCATTTTTATTACACAAAAGTCAGATGTTTCACATTTCGTAAATATACTTGAAATTACGACAATGAGAATGTCTACACTATATATACTATACATTAATTTTATATAAGACATTAAAGTGAGAGAGCTACAAAGTGTCACTACAAAGTACACTCCTATATTTCTGGATTTGATTATATTATTTACAAATATGTTATATTTGGTGAATAGATAATGAAATAAAGATTAATTTCTTTAAAAATAAGTTTTATATGCACTTTAGGATAGTGTTTTTTCATAACAGCTGAGCTTTTACACTTATTTCGATGTATATTATCAATGATTATTTTTAATGTTAAACATATTCATTTCAAAAAAAAATTAGAAAAAGTTTAATGTGGATAAACCTATGTTGGAACGAGATTACAAGTTGAAGCGTTATGACAGTGTTTTACTGCACATTATGCTATTAATTTTTATTCTCCATTCAGATATGTATGTTTATTAAAACTAAATTCTTAGTTTTTGTTTTCCAGTGCAGGTCAGTATTTATCATCTGTGTGTCTGCCTGTTGCACAAACACGAAATCGAATAATTATATTGAAGGGGCTATATATATATGTACGTAGAACTAATAAAACTGAATTAATCCGAGCGCAAAGCTTATTATACTAGTTGTGCGCTATTTATGACACTCATTATTTATATGTTCACAAGGGTCACACTACTTACGTCAAAATGCTTATAGATTCACCAGATCAATTATATTTTTTGTTAAATGTATGCATACAAGATTGACAAAATTTGAGAAATTGAATGATCTCGAGCCATTAGAAGCAAAGTTCATACATTTTCTTTTAAATGAATTACCTACGACGCACAATGTTCTTATGGAGGTGAAAAATAACGAAACCTTACATAATTACGAAAGGACGACTCTACTATATTTAAAAAAAATGAAATTCACATACCAGAAATGCAGTAGAGAAAAGGCATTGATTCAAGAGAGTGAAATAATATTAGGGAGACATCGCTACCTAGAACGATTTTAAAAATGAGAGAAGTGAAACGAAAAATATATTAATTAGATAAGACTTGGGTCAATGAAGGTAACACAAGAAGAGCTCTATGACACGACACCTCCATTTAATTATCACGACAGGCTTTTGTGGAAGGATTGTCTACTGTGTTGAAGGCGCTGTCAGGAAAGTAAAAACGTTTAATTGTTGTACACATCGGTAATGAAAGTTTTTTTGAAGATGGAGAACTCATTCTCGAGAAGAAGAAAATTTATACCGACTACCATGCGGAAATTAATGCACGTGTTTTTGAAGAATGGTTCCATAGAATTGTACTTAAACTACCACCAAACTCCATTGTGGTGATGGACACCGCTTCATATCATTCAAGAAGGACCGAACGCCTACCGACAACCCAATGGAAAAAGAAGACATACAAAAATGGCTAAGCGTCAAATTTATTACGTATGATAAATCATCGATAAAAGCGGAGTTAATGAATTTGTTTTGTCAAGAAAAACATAAATATTTGGGCTATGATGTCGATGAGAAAGCTAAGGAAAATGTATTGAGATATTAAGATTGCCGCCCTATCACTAATAGAGAGGATCTGGGCACAAGTGAAAGAATATATTGCAAGAGAAAACACTACTTTTAATTGATTGATACTAAAAGACTTCTGAGTGAAGCAATTTCGTTAATAAACCCTGTGGCATGACAGAAATATATAGATCATGTGCTCAAAGAAGAGAAGCGGATGGTCGAGCTTGATGATTTAATGGATGATGTAATCGATAGATTTATAATAGGCATGACGACAGTATCAAATTATCAAAAATTTAATGATTTTATGGGAAAATACATATTAAAAGAATTTAGAAGACGGATTTAGTTTAATTTAAAATTTTGAGATTAATAAGATTTTCAATAAATGATTAAAATACTGCAATCGGCCATTTTGACTGAAACACGAATCACAGCGCATGACGTAACGTTTAGGTAAACAAACAAACTTCACTGTGTTTTGTTGTGACCGTACTACCGCTTACGCATTTGGATTGATTTTTTAATAGTTTATGTGTATTAAATCGACTTCACTTGACTCTAACACAATGGAATCAGGCTTTGTCAAGGCAAACAGCTCAAATTTGCCCAGGATTGATGTATTGATGTTGGGAGATTACCTCGCAACTAATAAAGAATTTTGCTCGTCTGAATTTAGAAACGTCAAAACTTCCTTGTAAGTACATTTTGTTTATGTTTATAGATATTTGGCACTAGATACAACCAACTTAGCTAAAATTAAAATAGTTTTGAACTCATTGGAGTTTTTTTATTTTACTTTCATATGTTGTTTCTATAATAAGTATACTTTCATTGTTTACTTTTGAGGTTAGCTCTTTAATAGCATGTAAGTGATGTATAAGTTACTATATAGTTAAGAGTTAATAGGTACCCGATAAAACTACTAAATCTTTATAGCTACAGAGCACCTACTAGTATTTTTTCCTCTTATTAAACACCTAATACATGATAATCACCAGTCAGTGTGTATGTATTTATTCTAATTAATTTCAATTCTTTCAGGTCTTCAAGACCATCATATGGGGATGATGCAATCAGCTATGTACAGCTAAAACGGAGCTTTCTTTAGAATTTGATTGTTCTGTAATTATACTTTTTTCTTCAAAATGCTTTTCACACTCTTGAAGAGTCATCATCCTTCGTTTCTTAGCTATCGACCGACCCCATGGTCTATTGTGTCAGATGTTCGTGTTTTCCTGTCTGGTTGGCATATAAATTTTTTGGGCATACATCCTGGTTTCATACGTACTTGTGACACTGACCCCATTATATGATACTCCATATAATTTTCCATGTCATTTGGCAACTAGAAAAACAAAAGTAAGCAATTAAAATTGATAATAAGAATGAAAACCAAGATCAAAATAAACATAACCTCCATAAATTAGTTATTTTATAGCCTCAATATTTTAACTGTATCACGTCAAACAAACATTTTAAATCTATCAATATATAATACATAGTCACATCAAAGTGGTCTTCACAGAAATAAAGTGGCGAATTCGTGGATATGTCGTTCGGGTTTCGCCGTGCGAGCTTTAACCACTTATCTCTTATTATTTTCTTGTTTGGAACATGTACAAACACCTTGTTGGGTGTAGCTATCGATGTGTTTTTACATTGAGGTACTGCACACCACTTATACACTTTGGAATTCATTTTTATCACGAATTTTGTTTACTTTTTCACTATGCGCATAGACACTGACATGTTGTTTACCTAAACGTGACGTCAGAGCGGACGCCATGACACCTGCGTGTTTTTTCGCGCGTTAAAATATTAGAAAAATGGCTTTATACTTCGTTAAACTCTAGTTAATTACCGAAATATGGTTTTTTTCATAAATAGTAAACGTATACCCCCATTACGGAAGAGGATTTCAAAATCTTTCGTCATGCCTATTAATACTGGAACTCTCCGACTTCAGATTCGGATAGTTTGAGTGATACCAGTGTGATAATCAGTGTCAGGCAAAAGTTCATTGTGATGTAATTGTTATAATAAATATAGTATATTTCTGTGAAATATTAATGCATTTTACGTTTTAAGGTCATATTGTGATGCGATTCATATTCATGTGCACTGTGATGAATTAAGTTCATTGTGATTTGATTCATGTTCATGTGTACTGTGGTGAAATATTAGTGTATTTTTATATATTAATGTGTAATATTAGTGTATTTCATATATTTTTATGTTTTTAAAGAATTATTTTACTTAAAAATTAAGTAATATTTTTCCTGATTATTTGTATTCATTTAATTTTCTGTATCCTAAGTTACGTTTAATTATGGTACTATTACTAATATATTTAAAAAGTAAAGTATTGTTTGTTAGTATGCTGTAGAATACCTATACTAGATAAATTGATCAAAGTTGATGAAGGTTTGCGAAGGGTGATTTACTAGTAGAGATTTGGCCGCCAACAATTTTTTAAACATGCCAGTCTTTAAGACTGCTAGTCTCAAGCCTGGAAGAGGTATGAGAGGAAATTAGTTGATGGTATTGGATAAGTTTTTTTTGTAAGAGTTATATTCATAAATTGTAACCTAATATAAATTATATCCTATATAATCTAAGTTAGTATGCATACAGTGTAAATGTGCACACTAATAAAAAAAATATATTTTTCAATCACAAATATCAAATAAAACCATGTTGAATTACCAACGTGAATGTAAGAAAAAGGTTTACAATACCTGAACTGTCAAATCGGTTTGTTTACAAAGATACTCTTTTCGTATAAAATGCGGTTATAATAACAAGTATTTCTTGATGGTATATTTTGAATGAAATGGTTGCGCTCGCAACATGCTTGGACTGAAAAATGTCTTCATAAAATTTGTGGAAAGTCATATAATTATGAAGACTACGGACAGAAAATTTTGTTATATTTGTGATATAAACTATCTGATGTGTTGTAATAAATCAGATGAATTGTAGTTTCTCATAATTAGTCATGATATGGCGATACCAAAAAATAAAATTATTATTAAAAAAATTATTTTTATTTTTAGGAAATAAATTGGGCAAAATTACGAATTCCCTTACATGATAGTGAACACCAATCAGAAAGTGTTAAGTCACACGTCACAAAACACAATTGTTGTTAACATTTTCATATACAGAAATAAAAACGTTATTTCATTAATTTTCGTTTTTAATAATTTTTGTCAAGTTGATACAGTTGTCTTCAATTACACCTTAAAAGATAAATACAATTCACGATGGAATCAAGTTTTAGCAAACAGTAGTAATTTACCCAAAATTGACGTTTGGTGGATTTTTCGCATCAAACAGTGACTTTTGTTCATTAGAATTTCGGAATGTTAAAATTTCAATATAAGTATATACGTGTGTAAAATATGTATTATTTCAGTTTCGTAGTCAGTAACAATTTGTTTTACACATTTATTGTAAGGTAATTCATACTGGTTTGGGGTTAGATTTGTGAAGTATAAACATAAAACGGACACAACAACATCAACTCATATATTATTATTTTATGAATAAACTTGGAAAAAATAGTAACTGCACAATTTATCGGTATTATTTTAGATTTATAAATAGTTTGTGCGTGAGTTATATTAATTCGTTCGTTTGTAATCAACATATTAGCTCAGTGCTTCGATACTTTAATGTTTTTCCATAGAAAACACGCATAAAAATCATTGTTGTAAGACAAGACCACAATCACAATGATTTTATAATGAAAACATAGTTTATTGAATAGGTATTTAAATTGCAAATAAAAACTTACATCAAAATGATTTTCACAAAAATACGTGCTCGAATCTGTAGACAAACTTCGAACATCATTCCTTCCAAGTTTTAGCCACTTTTCCCGTATTTGTTCATTGTTTGTAACATACATAATTTGGCGTTTTATGTGCGTTTACAGTGGAGCACTACCCAGTACTTGTAGTAAGACAAATTTATTAAATAAAAAAGCAACAAACACAGACACAACATTTTTTCTTAAATATTTTTTTTATTAATTCTAAAGACCTAACAGAAAATTGAGACCCACCCCCGACCATCGGAATCCACCCTTTAATATTTTAATTCTATTACCGTCTACACTTCCGAGTGCAAGGGAGAAGTACCTGTAATACATTTAAACCCATCTAATTTTTTCTTAAATATTTTTTTTATTAATTTTAAAGACCAGATACAAAATTTAAACCTACTTCCGACCTTCGACCTACACCCCTAACCTTCAGAACCCACCCCTAAATATTTTAATTCTGTCTATACTTCCGACTGCAAGAGAAAAATACTCTTAATACTTTGAAACCCATCTAAATTTTTCTTAAATATTTTTTTTTATTAATTTTAAAGACCAGATACAAAATTTAAACCTACTTCCGACCTTCGACATACACCCCTAACCTTCAGAACCCACCCCTAAATATTTGAATTCTGTCTATACTTCCGACTGCAAGAGAAAAATACTCTTAATACTTTGAACCCACCTAAATTTTTCTAAGTATTTTTTTTATTAATTCTAAATACTTTACACAAAATTTAAACCTACTCTCGACCTTCGGAACACACCCTTAACCTTCAGAACCCACCCGTAAATATTTTAATTCTGTCTACACTTCCGACTGCAAGAGAAAAATACTCTTAATACTTTTAAACCCACCTAAATTTTTCTTAAATATTTTTTTTGTTAATCCTAAAGACCTAACACAAAATTGAGACTTACCCCCGACCATTGGAACCCACCCTTTAATATTTTTTTCTATTACCGTCCACACTTCCGAGTGCAAGGGAGTAGTACCTATAATACATTTAAACCCATCTAAATTTTTCTTAAATATTTTTTTATTAATTTTAAAGACCAGATACAAAATTTACACCTACTCCCGACATTCGGAACAAACCCCTAACCTTCAGAACCCACCCCTAAATATTTTAATTCTGTCTATACTTCCGACTGCAAGAGAAAAATACTCTTAATACTTTTAAACCCACCTAAATTTTTCTTAAATATTTTTTTTATTATTTCGAAAGACTCGACACAAAATTTAAACCTACTCTCGACCTTCGAAACACACCCCCTAACCTTCAGAACCCACCCTAAATATTTTAATTCTGTCTATACTTCCGACTGCAGGAGCAAAATACTCTTAATACTTTTAAACCTGTCTAATTTTTTCTTAAATATTCTTTTTAATAATTCTAACGACCTAACACAAAATGTAAACCTACTGTCGACCTTCGAAACACACCCCTAACCTTCAGAAACCACCCCTAAATATTTTAATTCTGTCTATACTTATGACTGCAAGAGAAAAATACTCTTAATGCTTATAAATCCACCTAAATTTTTCTTAAATATTTTTTTTATTAATTCTTAAGACTTGACACAAAATTTAAACCTACTCTCGACCTTCGGAACTCACCCTTAACCTTCAGAACCCACCCCTAAATATTTTAATTCTGTCTATACTACCGACTGCAGGAGAAAAATACTCTTAATACTTTTAAACCCATCGAAATTTATCTTAAATATTTTTTAGTGTACTATATTTGTTAGTGTACTTAATTTTTTTTATGGTACATGCAGAAAATTACAATATTTTTTGATTACACGTCGTAAGTGAACCCATTTTATTTTTATAAGGAAATTGGAAAAAATGTCAAAATAAATACGCCCTCAAAACTAGTAATTAACTATAATAATACTTAAAATTTACTTACATTATGAACCAATAATCCAATGCCATTTGCATTGAAACATACATCACTTAAATTATTTACACGTGCAGTAATTAAAGCAGCCAAAATTTTTATATTTCTTTCCATTATGGAAAACGGCATAATAACAATAGTAATAAGTAATTAAAAAGTCTAACTTATGTAAAATTATAACTAAAATTCTTCAAAAATAATCATAACGAATTATGTACACTTATAACTAAATATATCATTATAACAACGATAAAAAATCATATTCACTACGTTTATTATAAATAGGAAAAGGAAAAGTAGTTACAATTATAAAATACATTTATTGCAAAAAATGTTATTGTTTGGCCGTACTCTTCCCCTTGCGTACAAAAAGAACAGCTACATAATATTGTGTTTGATGCAGAAAAGTTTACAGCCCTAATAAAGATAATAATGCGTTCTGTATTTCACTAAAGAACAAATATATATATATATATATACATATGTATATGTATATATATATATATATATTGTATATATATATATATATATATATATATATATATATATATATTTATATATATATATATATATATATATAAATATTATGAATATTTCTTTCTTGCAGTTGGAAGTATAGACAGAATTAAAATATTTAGGGGTGGGTTCTGAAGGTTAGGTGTGTTCCGAAAGTTAAGAGTAGGTTTAAATTTTGTGTTTGGTCTTTAAATTTAATAAAAAAAATATTTAAGAAAAATTTAGATGGGTTTAAATGTATTACAGGTACTTCTCTAACTTTTAGGGGTTGGTTCTGAAGGTTAGAAGTATGCTCCGAAGGTCGGAAGTAGGTTTAAATTTTGTGACAGGTCTATAGAATTAATAAACAAAATGTTTAAGGAAAATTTAGACGGGTTTAAAAGTATTTCTCTCTTGCAATCGAAAATATAGACAGAATTAAACTATTTAGGGGTGGGTTCTGAAGGTTAAGGGTGTGTTCCGAAGGTTGAAAGTAGGTTTAAATTTTGTGTCAGGTATTTAGAATTAAAAAAAATATTTAAGAAAAATTTAGATGGGTTTAAAAGTATTATGAATATTTCTTTCATGCAGTCGGAAGTATAGACAGAATTAAAATATTTAGGTGTTGTGTCTGAATGTTAGGGGTGTGTTCCGAAGGTCGAGGGTAGGTTTAAATTTTGTGTTAGGTCTTTAGAATTAATAAAACGAATATTTAAGAAAAATTTAGGTGGGTTTAAAAGTATGAAGAGTATTTCTTTCTTTCAGTCGGAAGTACAGACAGAATTAAAATATTTAGGGATGGATTCTGAAAGTTAGGGGTGTGTTCCGAAGGTCGATAGTAGGTTTAAATTTTGTGTTAGGTCTTCAGAATTAATAAAAAAAAATATTTAAGAAAAATTTAGGTGGGTTTAAAAGTATTAAGAGTATTTTTCTCTTGCTGTCGGAAGTACAGACAGAATTAAAATATTTAGGGGTGGTTTCTGAAGGTTAGAGGTGTACTCCGAAGGTCGATAGTAGATTTAAATTTTGTGTTAAGTCTTCAAAATTAATAAAAAAATATTTAAGAAAAATTTAGGTGGGTTTAAAAGTATTAAAGAGTATTTCTGTCAGTCGGAAGTGAAGACAGAATTAAAATATTTAGGGGTGGGCTCCGAAGGTCGGGGTAGGTTTAAATTTTGTTTCTGGTCATTAATATTAATAAAACAAATATTTAGGAAACATTTAGATGGGTTTAAATGTATTACAGGTACTTCTCCCTTGCACTCGGAAGTGTAGACGGTAATAGAAAAAAAATATTAAAGGGTACCCACCCTTTAATATTTTTTTTCGATGGTCGGGGGTAGATCTAAATTTTGTGGTAGGTCTTTAGAATTATTAAAAAAATATTTAAGAAAAATTTAGATGTGTTTAAAGGTATTAAGAGTACTTCTCTCTTGCACTTAAAAATACAGATAGATTAAAAATATTTAGGGGTTGGTTCTGAAGGTTAGGAGTGTGTTCCGAAGGTCGGGGTAGGTTTAAATTTTGTGTTAGGTCTTTAGAATTAATAAAAAAAATATTTAAGAAAAATTTAGATGGGTTTAAAAGTATTAAGAGTACTTCTCTCTTGCAGTCGGAAGTATAGACAGAAATAAAATATTTAGGGGTGGGTTCTGAAGGTTAGGGGTGTGTTCCGAAGATCAGAGGTAGGTTTAAATTTTGTGTCAGGTTTTTAGAATGAATAAAAGAAGTATTTAATATAAATTTAGATTGGTTTAAAAGTACTAAAAATATTTCTCTCGAGCAGTTGGGAGCATCGATGGTAATTAAAAAAAATATTAAGGGGTGGATTCCGAAGGTTTTCGGGTGGGTCTAAATTTCCATGTAGATGGTTAAAATTGAACAAAAATTTTTTAAACAATGATTTTCCCATTTCTATAATTTTTTTTCCCGTTCATTTGAAAGTTTGGAACTTCATTTATATATCATTCTCAACCATTTTGGTGTAAGCCTCCTTCAATCTGCACAACTTGGTTCTATTTTGGGCTGTCTGGATCCAGTTTATTCCCGGCACTTTAATCATGTCATCCTTTCATCTCATTTGCGATTGCCCAAGTAATCTTTTGCACTCCCAGGATCTCCACACCAAGAGAATTTTGCACCATGCATCCGACTTTCGAGCAATGTAACCAGCCCTCTGCCACTTAAGTTTCGCCACTCTCTTTGTAATGTCAGCGACTTTGCTTTGTTTCTGAAGCCACTTATTTGTTTTGCGATCCTTTAAGGAGTAAAATCGCTAATTGTTAATTTCAGTGTATATAGATTGGCGTAAATCAATATTTTATACCCGACAATACTGGTCTAGCTTTATAAAATAAACATCTAAAATCTATAGTGGCAAATTATTCATTTTATGTCCACTTTACAGGACAAAGAAGTTAGAATAAATACAGCGTAATGGTAACGAAATAAAGAATTCTATTAAAATGGTTTTAGATGACCTTTGTATAAATTTACATAAAACAATCAAAATCAACCAGAAATTGTGGAATATATTTTTATCTACTAATTATAGTTATAAAGGAAATAACTTAATCAAGGAAGCGGAATGGATAAATACCAATATTTGTTATTTAAACTTATGTTAACAATGTTAATTAACCATTTATAACTAACTAGCTGACCCGGCGAACTTCGTATCGCCTCAGAATCAATAAATGTTGTGTTAACTTATTAGCTAAATTAAATTCAGTTTTTTATTAAAATCAAATGAATATTCAAAATTAATTAAGTTCGATAAATGTACAAAAATTAAAATGAAAAGCATTCTAATTATATCGAAATAAATGTAATTCACGTGGCAGCAAGGCATTTCCTTTATTGTAGCGAATGGAAATGTTTCACGTAGTAATACATTACTTTCTGTTAAACTATTTTATTTTATTGTAGTATGTTGTTTGCCGACACGTGAACATGTTACATACAATTGACCATGAAAGAAACACTTATTTTCTAGATTCAGGCCACACAGACTGAAAAATTAGCCTAGTGATTTGTTACATAATGAATCAATTATCGACTTGCAAACACAAAGTGAACATATTCGAAGTTACAACCTTTCACAATGTGCACCTCACCAAACTTAACCCAACTAGGTATTTGAAATCACTTTTCGCTGATGAATTTCAGAAAAAATTGTTTAAAGAAAATTAATTTAATGGAATTGGAAAGGCAATAACAGTCGAAAACTGAATAAAAATTGTTGAATACCAATTATAATTTTTTTCCGTGTCTATCATTTATGACATACTTTTTTCTTTCTTTTCTGTCATTTATCACATGTTACGTTTTATACACAATTAAATAATTTGTGATTTTCTTGCTTTTCCAATGCGGGAGGAAACTTCTCGAAGCCGAGATGAAAAAAATTCAATAAATATATAATAATCATATAAATATTCAATGAAAAAAAATATCAGTCAATTCGTTTTGGATATATAATATAATCAAAATAACCCTTCCATACAAAATGTAAGGGAAAATGAATTTTCTTCATAGCATTTTGTTTTCGTGAATTTTTCCGATGTTTTGACACTTATTATCCTATTCCCGACGATGACAAATCCAAAAACACAAAAATCAAAAAAATTGTCCAGCCGTTCTAGAGTTATAAACGGTGTAACTAACACGACTTTGTTTTATATATATAGATTACCGCAAAAAAGATAATAATTCCACAAAAAAGGAATAATAATCAATTGAAAATCAAAATGTATGATATATATTTTCAATGTTTATAATCGCAATTTGACAAACCAACCTCAACTGTCTAGAATGGACAGGTGAACGAGTCAGGATCTGTTTTGGTACAATCTGTGTGCGCTAATTAGCGACATGTGGACATGTTGATCTAAATTATAGAAAAATGAAGGAACTACACGTGAAGCCTACCGAAATTAACTGATCAATAAACACAACAGATAATAGGCATCTTTAATCAGTCGATACTACAGTTTTAGTAGTATTATACTATACTCGGCATGTCAGTCGGGTAAACATTTAGATTTACTGCTATAACTTTAACACACTTTTTTACATTAAAATTATTTGCCAAATACCTAGAATTGAGATATGTGACTAGCAATCGTATTTCTGAATATTCAATTATTGTAATATTCAATTATTTTAGCAACTTTCATGCCTCTGTGCGGCCAAAGAAACTGACGGCCAAGACCCGTAAACTCCTTCCAAAAATGGCAACTTTAATATAATGGCTCAAGTCTAAATTAAATTTTACCATCAAATTTGGTAGTCGTTAATAATTAGACAATAAGTATCAATATACTAGTGCAATTAAAATATATTTTAAGGTAAAATCCATTTACGTCGCGACAAAAAAATTCGTAAAATATTTGAAAACAAAAAGGAAAGTGTAACTGTTTTTTTTCTGAACTTCTAGTTATTTCAAGTAAAGTTTTTCCTATCCGATTGACATATTTTCATAAATTACAAAATAAGAAATTGATTATACGAATTTTGAAAAATCATTTGGGCCCTGTTTAAATCACTTATTTTTATTTTATTACTGGAGGAGGACACAAAACCAAAAAGAAGGCACTAAAACAACGTTATAAATATAAAATAGAAAAGAAATTTCTATTCAGAAGGACAATAAATAACTCAATTTTCAGGACATTCAACTAAGCTAAAAACATTGCTTGTGTATGGCATAAAATAACTGAAAAAAGGGCCTGACAAATATCCAGACATCTGCCATATATATGTCGAAGTCCGATTGTTTAATCAACCAGTCAATTGATCAGTAAGCTAATTAGTCAAAATTTAAAAAAATCATATATTTACCCTTATTTGTGCTAACTAATGGCAAACAAAATTACTTAACGTAAAATAAAATTTAAAATATCTAAAAATTCTAAAGCAAGTCAAGTAATATTCAAAATACGCGCTTTACGACAAGTTTAAATAACTTCTTATTATAAAACCTTAGAATATAGCGTAATCCAGAAGGCGTATACTAGTCCATTGAAATGTTACAATTTAAGGACCGAATATTGCATTTTTTAGAGGACGCAATTTTATTTTTAGGACATGTGTGGGGGGTCAACAGAAGCTTAACCTCAAGTTTGTGGGGTCGCCACCCTTGTCCCCCGGCCGCCATCTTAGAAAAAGGGGTGAAAACACTTTTTTCGCGATATCTCGGAAACTATGCGTCTTGTTAAGTCATAATTTGTAGGAAATTGTTTTGCCTACAAATATGTTTATATAACTTTTTGCCCTGAATTAAAAATTAAAGAAGTTATAAGCAAAAAAGTGAGAAAATTTTTATAAACATTTTCTTTTTTGCTCTATAACTTTTTTTTTATACATTTTACAAAAAAATTACCTCAGACCAATCTTGTAGATTATCTTTTTTAAGGAAAATTTTTCCCTATAATATTTTTTAATTTCATTCATTTAAAACGCTGTTACAGCGCTCCAAAGTTGACCGGGTTCGTCAATGTTCATGAGAATCCGGCTGAAACGAAATGTTTAACTTATTTTAGATTTTTTTTTATTGTAAATATATTCTTACAAAATTTTTGTTAAATTCGTACAACTTTACTTATTCATTTCTAACTATTTTCTTTACCATAGAACTTACCAAATTTAACTTATCGGATGTTAAGCTGGTAGAAAAGGTCCGAGTTACCGTTTGGGGACAAAGGAACATCTGCCTGCTACGACTATTATTATTATACGTAGGGTCAGCTGTTTCTTCTACCTCATTTTATTCTCTTAGTTGTGCTACATATTTTGCCACGTGTAGACGTATTGAAAATTGCGGATATTATTTTCAGTTCAATTAAACTGTGAGTTTTGTGTGGTGAAATTTTCATTTAGTTATAAACGTTGCGCCTTTTTTAAAGCGTGAATCATGAGTGATTGTTTTATATGTAAAAAAACCTTTTGGGGACATTAAAGTTCGAACTGTGAAAGCTAGAGGAGTGAAAACTTTGCTTGAACGAGCAAAATTCAAAAACAATGTGGATAATGAATTATTTTTACAAAGTGTTTCTGAAGTAACTATTCATATTCCCTGCTATCATTATTATAGTGATAGTCGAACAGATAATATTGTTCGTCGTCTCAGCTGTAGCAGTTCATTATCTTCAGTATCAGAAAATCTAGATACTGATTTTGATTTCTCAAACTATTGCTTTATTTGCGGCGAATTATTCCAGGATCAGAGTGACTTGCGTCAAAGCCGTCAGAGGAAAATATGTAATGTACGTCATGAAGGTACAAAAAAAAGCATTTTGGACCTTGTTCTCAAACGTTCTGATGACAAGGCAAAGATCATTGCTGATCGCATAGCTAATGTTTCTAGCTTAGTCAATGTTGGAGTTAGGTATCACAAGGATTGCAGCAAGCAATTATACTCCAAAAAATGGAGTGACGAAATAAGACATGATGAGCGCAAAAATAACATTGACAATGCTATGGAGGATGTTTTTGCTTACTTGCATGAGAATAGTGAAGAGTGCCAATTTCGACTTGCGGATTTAATGAAATCCATTAAAGGAGACTACATTCCAGAGAAGCGTACGGTCATTGAACGATTAAAGGCAAAGTACAAGGACGAAAGAAAAGTATGCAAAAATTTGGATGCCAATACAAGCTTCCAAGCCTCCAGCACCCCCCGATCTAATGAAATTAATTTTCTGCAGATGCAAAGGAAACTGTGGAAGCATTTGTGGCTGCAGAAAAGCAGGCCTGAAATGATCTACAGCATGCCTCCATTGTTCTGGCGAAACATGCAAATATCAAAGTTAATGGAAGAAAATGAATTTGAAGATGAACTTCCAACAATGACTCCAATTTTAACTCCTGTCGTTCCTCAAACTTTCACATTTGACGTTGATTTAGGTTCTGAGCCACAGCCTGAACCATCGAAGAAAAGTCGATTAGAGTAGCTAGCTAATAAGTGATTCAAAATATTATGATGTCGAGGATTACCTTATAAGCAAGATGTCCGTGGAGTAGGCCTCCTGGGGATACCACGTAAAAAAAACGCGCCTACAGACTCTACCTCATAGGTGGCGGGGAAAAGAGTTAAGAATGAATAAGTAAAGTTGTACGAATTTAACAAAAATTTTGTTAGAATATATTTACAATAAAAAAAGAATCTAAAATAAGTTAAACATTTCGTTTCGACCGGATTCTCATGAGCATTGACGAACCCGGTCAACTTTGGAGCGCTGTAACAGCGTTTTAAATTAATGAAATTAAAAAATATTATAGGGAAAAATTTTCCTCAAAAGATAATCTACAAGATTGGTCTGAGGTAATTTTTTTGTAACATGTATAAAAAAAAAGTTATAGAGCAAAAAAGAAAATATTTATAAAAATTTTCTCACTTTTTTGCTTATAACTTCTTTAATTTTTAATTCAGGGCAAAAAGTTATATAAACATATTTGTAGGCAAAACAATTTGCTATAAATTATGACTTTATAAATTTTTTGTAAGACGCATAGTTTTCGAGATATCGCGACAAAAGTGTTTTCACCCCTTTTTCCAAGATGGCGGCCGGGGGACAAGGGTGGCGACCCCACAAACTTGAGGTTAAGCTTCTATTGACCCCCCACACATGTCCCAAAAATAAAATTGCGTCCTCTAAAAAATGCAAAGCTCATGTCAATGGACATTTCAATGGACTATACGCACAAATCTCCTTCCGGCCGCCTGAAGCCAAAAATCTTCTTCCCCCTCCACCGCGCTCCCTCTACTAGCACCTCACCCCACGCACACAGTGTTACCAGCAGAATAATTTTACCCACCGACTCCGGGAAATCGACGCACATAAATACATCTGCTTCCGGCCGTACGATACACATTTGTATCGAGTATGTGGTGCATTATTTATCTTATATGAAGTATTATTATGGCTGCCATGTTAAATTTCTTAAATATTTATTCCAACCAATATCCGAAAAATTTAGATTACAATTACTGAAAATTTTGCGTCACATTTACCATTTTATTGATTAAAATGAGTATTAAAATGCATTATCATTAAATATGTGTAAATGTGTATGTGTGTGTTTGTGCGTGCGTGCGTGTTCGTGTTCGTGTGTGTGTGCGCGCGCGCGCGTGTTTGTGTGCGTGCGTACGAGTGTGTGTACATTACTCTACAAAATTATTTTGGTATTTTTGTCAATAATTTTTTGTTTTTTTTTGTTAATGCAAAAAGAAAGCAATTAGCTTAGTGTCTTAAAGTAAAAAGAGAGGTTAAAAATCCCGCTATACAAATTTGAAAATAATCGGTCCCATACTAAACAACTTGGAAAAGAGAAGAAAAAATTATTTCTATTAATTAGCTTTCACTCTCGTGATAAAGTTTCTACTTATTTTAAACCGATATTCGGTTCGTATTTTCAGGAAATTAAAACGGCAAAAATTAATAAATGTAAAATTTGTTTCTTTCGCGCGTCTCCGCAATCCTACATAAAATGGTTATATATGCAACATGTAAAATATTCTAAAATTAAATATGACAGCGGAAAATTGAAATGTTACACCAAAATCTCCAACGACATTTCCCAAATCCCGATTTTTTAACAAATTTTACATTTTTCAGTATCAAGCAATTAAGGCGTTTTCATATGAGTAAACAAACAATAAAAATAGGTGACAACATCAACAAAAATGGCGCGCTTCTATTAATAATAATCTACTTTGATATATTAAAATTGCATAGTTAATTGAAAATGAAATTAAGTAATAGTATTTACGTATGAAAAGAAATGCCCATTTGATTCTTTTGCAATTCAGTGATATTTTTGCAGGTGGGAAACCACACGACCGTTCCGAGTTGCTTAGATTGCACTGACCGCCGCGGTTTGATACTACGCATTTTATGCGTAGTATTTGTGGACACTCCGTCACACGTATTCTCGCCATTTAAGTACTCTTTATTCTAAGTTATAAAACATTGCTTCCTCGTCTTTTTAATAAAGCAGTACAAAAACTTTAATTACTTTTATTGTTTTTAGTGGACGATGCTTCAAAATGTTGTGGCATCGTATTCATAATTTAACAATCACATGAATTCACCATTGGGACGAGACAGGAAGTCAATTAAAACAACTTAAACCTCTGATATTGAAATATTAAGACACATTCGGACATGTTATTATATACTCAATATTCTAGTTATATATTTTATGTTGTTGGGATATTCCCTTTAATTTCATAGACAAAGAGCCTAGCCAAAGAAATATTTCAATGGCTTTTTTAAGTATATAAAACTTAGTCTTCATATTTTATTAGATTGGAACATAATAATCTGACATTTTTTTCAAGAACGCTATAAAACTACTAGACAATTCTAGAACATTTTATAAGTATTGGTATAAACAGCAGCGATTGCGCTCTGCACATCAGTCTATAATTCGATTACGCAGCGAGTTGTAACAGGAGAAAAATAAATTTAAAAAGACGAAATATTCGGGTATGAGTTTCTTTTAAAGCATTTTATCTCGCTCTCTGTGTCCGCAATTATTATGAACTCTTTTAAGATGTCAAAATATCTACTCTTTACGTATTATAATACGTACATATGCATCTTCAGTATTTCTTTCTAATATTGAACAATCTTCATTAGCTGCGTTCAATAATACTACAGGTATCCTCCGGTCTCTAGGTCATTATCGTCTTAGCATTTTCGTTTATAATCTCAAGTATTCTTAGCTTTGTCCAAGTTTTCGCCAAGATTCGAAAAGTAAAGACACAAAATTATTTCTCACTCATTTAAGAATACAATTTTGTGTTTTCAGCAACAAAAGATTTTCGAAAATACAATAACAATACAAAGAATTTCTGTTCAAAATTATATTTAACATTTAATAGCTTGTATTAATTGCAAAAAAAAATGTTTTCTAATTTTCACTTGATATGTCTGTAATTAACATGACACACACTGTTAGCACATGTAAAATTACACCTGCTATTATGTCATACTAAAATGACTACTAGCGCGGCAGTGCCGGAAAAGAAACTAAATTTAAACGTCTTGGCGGCTTTTGATACAGCAATGTCAAAAATGTTAAATATTTACGCGTCAATTCATCTAAAAGACTAGGTATTTAGCTGCATGTCGACCTTTGAATAACCGCCTAGCCCCCTCAATTAACCTGATGATGAACCATCGGGTTATGACATATAGATAGACCCATGATGCCGAAAAATCCCTTCATACATGACTATCTCTACATAAAAAGCATTAACAGTAAGATTGTCACCGACAAGTTGTTTTAGGATTTTTGCCTCAATATGTTTTTAAATCAAAAACATCGTGACTGGTGAGTTTTTTGAACATTGACAGTGCATTGATGCTTATGATATATTTTCAATTGTTTTTAATGCAAATGAAGTTCCGAACGTCCAAATGAACGAAAAAAAAAATTTTAGAAATGGGACAAACATTGTTTAATAAATTTCCTTTAATTTTAACCATCTACATGGGAATTTAGACGCACCCCAAAATCTTCGGAACAAACCCTAACCTTCAGAACACATCCCTTAATACATTTAATATCATCTATACTCCCAAGTGCAAGGGAGAAGTAAGTATAATACTTTTAAACCAATCTAAATGTTTCTGAAATATTTCTTTTATTAATTATAAACACCTGACACAAAATTTAAATATACGCCCGACCTTCGGAACCCACCCCTAAACTTCAGAACCCACCCCTTAATACATTTAATATATTTTATACTCCCAAGTGCAAGAGATACTTATAATACTTTTAAACCAATCTGAATTTTTTTGAAATATTTTTTTTTATTAATTATAAACAACTGACACAAAATTTAAATATACCCCCGACCTTCGGAACAAACCCTAACCTTCAGAACACATCCCTTAATACATTTAATATCATCTATACTCCCAAGTGCAAGAGAGAAGTACTTATAATACTTTTAAACCAATCTAAATTTTTCTGAAATATTTTTTTTATTAATTATAAATACCTGACACAAAGTTTAAATATACCCCCGACCTTCGGAACCCACCCCTAAACTTCAGAACCCACCCGTTAATACATTTAATACCATTTATACTCCCAAGTGCAAGAGAGAAGTACTTATAACAGTTTTAAACCAATCTGAATTTTTCTGAAATATTTTTTTTATTAATTATAAACACCTGACACAACATTTAAATATACCCCCGACCTTGAGAACACACCCTAACCTTCAGAACCCACCCCTTAATACATTTAATATCATCTATACGCCCAAGTGCAAGAGAGAAGTAAGTATAATACTTTTAAACCAATCTAAATGTTTCTGAAATATTTCTTTTATTAATTATAAACACCTGACACAAAATTTAAATATACGCCCGACCTTCGGAACCCACCCCTAAACTTCAGAACCCACCCCTTAATACATTTAATATATTTTATACTCCCAAGTGCAAGAGATACTTATAATACTTTTAAACCAATCTGAATTTTTTTGAAATATTTTTTTTTATTAATTATAAACAACTGACACAAAATTTAAATATACCCCCGACCTTCGGAACAAACCCTAACCTTCAGAACACATCCCTTAATACATTTAATATCATCTATACTCCCAAGTGCAAGAGAGAAGTACTTATAATACTTTTAAACCAATCTAAATTTTTCTGAAATATTTTTTTTATTAATTATAAATACCTGACACAAAGTTTAAATATACCCCCGACCTTCGGAACCCACCCCTAAACTTCAGAACCCACCCGTTAATACATTTAATACCATTTATACTCCCAAGTGCAAGAGAGAAGTACTTATAACAGTTTTAAACCAATCTGAATTTTTCTGAAATATTTTTTTTATTAATTATAAACACCTGACACAACATTTAAATATACCCCCGACCTTGAGAACACACCCTAACCTTCAGAACCCACCCCTTAATACATTTAATATCATCTATACTCCCAAGTGCAAGAGAGAAGTAAGTATAATACTTTTAAACCAATCTAAATGTTTCTGAAATATTTCTTTTATTAATTATAAACACCTGACACAAAATTTAAATATACGCCCGACCTTCGGAACCCACCCCTAAACTTCAGAACCCACCCCTTAATACATTTAATATATTTTATACTCCCAAGTGCAAGAGATACTTATAATACTTTTAAACCAATCTGAATTTTTTTGAAATATTTTTTTTTATTAATTATAAACCCGACACAAAATTTAAATATACCCCCGACCTTCGGAACAAACCCTAACCTTCAGAACACATCCCTTAATACATTTAATATCATCTATACTCCCAAGTGCAAGAGAGAAGTACTTATAATACTTTTAAACCAATCTAAATTTTTATGAAATATTTTTTTATATTAATTATAAACACCTGACACAACATTTAAATATACCCCGGACCTTCGGAAGCCACCCCTTAATACATTTAATATCATCTATACTCCCAAGTGCAAGAGAGAAGTACTTATAATACTTTTAAACCAATCTAATTTTTTCTGAAATATTTTATTTGTGTGTTGTAGTCCCTTAGGGACTGAATCGCGGAAAATGCTTAAATACGTGTTTCTTTATTTGTAATGAAGAGCATTAATACCAAGTTTCACTTAAAAAATTACAATGCAAATATTTTATACATATGACGCGTGGACATGAGACTAAAGAAGTTAAATTAAGACATCTGTATGTACAAGTGGAAACAATGAAAGAGTCTAAAAATGAATTTTCTTTTTTACTCTCATTATTTCTATATACTTTATATACGAAATTATTAGATAATATGCAACTAACGAAAAACCTATAAGCTAATAGGTACGGGCTAGTAAAGGAGATAATAGTACAAGATATGACTAAGTTAAATTGCTTTTAAATCAAAATTTTTTCATCAACCGTCGACATGCTCAAACAAAATAATTTAATTGTTATGTAGTGTATAACCGATCTTGTATACATACACATATTTACATCTCCGTAGAATAGTTTAAAGGTGATTCATATTAAATAGCGCATAATACACTAAGAGTATTTGTGAATAATAGCACTTAATTATGAAAAAAAAAATTAAAATAGAAACAAAATCAATATCAAGAGACATGGCCAATTTCTATCTAGTAATACATAGTAAAAATGGCCATACATAGTAAAATAGGAGCGAAAAATTAAAAGAAAATTAACGTTATATTATCGTTATATTATTTTGGCATTTCAGTATATAACAATAGAAAGTATGATAGTAATAACAGTAATGTATAGAAAGTACGCCGAATAATTTAATGTTATATATTTTTATATTAAAATAACGTAACTTTTTATCAAAACAGTATTATTACGTATTGTGCCAGAAGTATTAGGTTGGCTAGTAAGTTTTTAGCCACAACTTCGGAACTTTTCTGGAAAGATTTCGAAACTTCTAAAAGGTTTTACTGTATAAAGAAGCTAAAGTGCAGTCAGTTGACAACAGTCAGAGCCGAATCTTTAAGTGAATTACGTAAAAGATAATGGATTTAAATCGATATCCAATACGGATTCTATCACTTTACAAATTTCGTCTGGGTCACGATGCTAAAGATTGTCACAAATAATACATGTCATGCGGTGCGCGTGTCCACGGTGTCTTACGCAACGGCAAAGATTTGGTTCAGAAAGTTCAGGAACGAAGACTACGATCTTGAGGACGAATCTCGTACCGGACGTTCTGTTGAATTGGACGTTCAACGATTGCATTTATTATCTTCGAAATGATATGTCACTGTATACGCGAAGAAAATAAAAGGATACAGCTAATAAAATTCACTTCATGTTGTGTTGTCAATTTCCATGTACTTAAGCTTGTGTTTCCTTGATATAAAATTACGCTTACAATAAAACATTGACAAGAAACTACATTCACATATATTGTTAAAGATTTCGTTATTAAAAGTTATTTGGTAATTTTGTAGTTAAAAGTTGTTTCGTGATTTTCACAGGTATTAATTTTTTTATAAACAAAAATGGAAAAAAAAATAATTTCAACAATCCGATAATAAGATTACGTAAAGAGCTTTTTTAATTAATAACTTTCTGATTTCTTTATTATATGTTAAATTATATCTCTATATTTAAATCAGCAAACTATTATATATTTAAACAATTTCTATATTTAAAAAGCTACTTCATTTTGTTTCCAACGTAAGAAATATTCGTCTTTTTGGCCAAGTTGAAAATGCCTCAGATAATTAAACACGAAAGGTAACATGGGGATTAGGCCCGAATGCTTTTTTCTTCTAGTGATATGTTTGAAAGTATTTTTTTCATTAATTGGATAACCGTAGAAAGAATTTCATTCTAAAATTTATGGGAATGTATTTTTAAACATTTAATCACCTATTAAAAATGCATTTAAACCAATTTTTGCACGCTGCTGCACACCTGCGGTTTTTAAGCCGATTCCCCCCCTCTCTTCCTCCACCTCATAATTGTACTGAAATGGTCCATGCACCAGAATTAAGGCCTGGTCGGAAAATAAATATGCCATGTAAATATATGTAGAATATATATGTATATTTCATTATATTATATAATTTTTTATTTTGATTGTCAGAATATTAAACCTATGATGACAATTATTTGCTTGGTAAATTAAAATCAAATACCATCCAATAATAGATTACTGTAATATTTTTATAAGGATATTTTAGACAATCCTCGCTTAAGTCAATGCCTGCCACCTTTAATGAGTGACTCTCAGATTTATTAATCTACAATGTGAAACACTCTAAGGGAAAATTGTAGTAGCTTGAATTCAAAAATATAATCAATTGGTATAAGCGGTACCTATTCGCGGTAAAACCGATTCGCCCCGAGCACAGCCAGTAAACACACTGGCTTCGATCACGTTTTTGTGGAGTGCTGTTACTCTTAGTCTAGTTCTGTTACACCTCTTAACCGGATTAAGGTTGCGTAATAGCGTGAAAGGTGCATCAACTTTCAGAAGAAGTTTATGAGAAGGAAAACCAGGTGGGTTGACGCTATTAAGGAACTTCACAGGATAATGAACTGCTTCATTTTGCAAAACTGAGTCCACAGACCTATATTCCATATCAGATCCTTCAAACGACTTAAAAAGAACATTAATACCAAGTTGCGTGTAAAAATTTACGATACAAATATTTTTCCCATACAAGCAAACCTTAGCCATTATATTTCACCCCCTTAGGGGTTGAATCGGGAAAAATGCTTAAAATCGTATTTCTTTAATTGTATTGAAGAGCATTAATACCACGTTTCATTTAAAAAATTACAATAGAAATATTTTTCCCATATAAATTTTACCGCCTCTTTTCACCCCCTTATGGATGAATTTCGAGAAATCTCTTCTTGAACGATATCTCCAGTATAAAATTAACATCATATTAAAATTTGAAATTTCCATTATTAGCGGTTTGGGCTGGGCGTTGATATGTTATTAAATTGAGACATTGTCTTTCGTATAATTAGATATAGGTACAGATAATCTACTTATATTGTTAGTTTATTACTTCGGCAAATTCTGAAATATCCGAATTTCATCCGTCGATCATGCGTGTTTGTAATTCTAAATACATGTGAAAATGCGTGTTTATATATATATATATATATATATATACATATACATATACATATACATATACATATATATATATATATATATATATATATATATATATATCTTTGCTTCCATTTTTATGTAACGTATATTTAATTTTTTTAGCTATCTTTGGATGGATTTATTTGTAACTCATGTTTTAAATTATTAAATTCGCAAGCTGATGGCGATGAAAGATTACTAGACCATACTTCTTATTATAAAACTATTGTATTATATATTACTAGCGTGACCCGTGCGAAGTCTTCGCATTATTATTTATTCCATTATGAAGCTCAGATGACAGATCAAACAAATATTTTACTAAAATTGACATATAGAGGCGCAAGTATCAAAAGCATTGAGCTAAAGCGCCACTTTATTTATACGTGAGTGGATTTGACCGTCAATCATATTGACGTTGAGCCGTTAGATAGCAGCATTGCTGTTTTTTGTATATAATTTTAATAATTAATTAATTTGCAAAAACAATAGCAATAATATATTTTTTAGTTGTGGATGCCGGTAGAGCAAGCAATTATCTATAAAATGATATATAATTTATGTGGATTAGTTGTGAGATTTTTTCTAAAAAGGGAGAGTAACATCTTAAAACCTTAGCGTATTAATATATATGATGATGATGATGATGATGATGATTTCACTGCCCAATAAATATACGACTTAATATAATGGTGGTTATAAGTCCTCGGTTTGATTACTAGTAAGCGAATATTTCCATTTTTTTTATTTGCCTGGAAATTATTAATAACGCTCTATTTATCACTTAGTTACAATACATTCTATTGATTTGAGTAGTATTGAGATTCAATTATGAACACAATAAAACCTGTATTATATGTATTTCATACTCGTAAAACTGCCAAGATATTAAATATGTACTTTTTGTCTAGGATTTGACAAGAAGCTGCCATATCTGCCATCGCTATGGGATAAAAACTAACCAACGCTAACTGAAGACTAATTAAGAGAAGAAATGGGACAGTTACCCTCGGAAACTATCTCACAGCTTAATAGGCCATCTATCTTAAGTCCCACTCCACGGATTCCACCTCAATTACCGTCTTCAATAGCATTATCTTTCCAAAATATATCTCAAATATCTATTCCTAATTATAAGCTTAATTATATGCCTTAAATACATCTGCCCATTGTATATATGTAACAATTGCAATAATATAGCATTGCATCTCATTATATATATACATATACATATACATATACATATACATATACATACATACTTACTTACTTACTTACTTACTTACTTACTTACTTACTTACGTACGTACGTACGTACGTACGTACGTACGTACGTACATACATACATACATACATACATACATACATACATACATACATACATACATACATACATACATACATACATACATACATACATACATACATACATACATACATACATACATACATACATACATACATACATACATACATACATACATACATACATACATACATACATACATACATACATACATACATACATACATACATACATACATACATACATACATACATACATACATACATACATACATACATACATACATACATACATACATACATACATACATACATACATACATACATACATACATACATACATACATACATACATACATATATATATATATATATATATATATATATATTCTAACTATACATTTAAAGTGAAAATAGTTCAAAATACTTTCTTTACAATAAAAAAAAATGGAGGTGTTCATTGAGTATTTTTCAAATAATCTTTTTTTAAATAAAATAACCGCAACTGAACCCTATTGTTAAATACGTTTTTCACCTTTTCGCCACACTGAATTCATTACAAACTGCTTATGCCCTACGATACTTGTGATCAAGTAGTCTTTCCACATAAATTCTTTTAAATATAATATTCTTAAGAAATATTTTTTTTAAATAATCGATCGAAATATCTATTTTCGCCGTAATACAGCAGGCGTTTAAGATCGACACGCAATATCAAACTATGTTCAATAAACAATGGCTAACAATGACGCATGCAGCAATTCTAGCACATTTAATGATTATAAACGTATGTCAGATAATATAATAACTTTTAGATATATGTACGTAACTATTCTATGTTTATACATACATATATGTAAATATCCGTCATTTACCTTCCCATTGTCTACAAGCATTCGTTGAACCGCTAGAAAAGAAAAGGTATGTATCGTGAGCGGCTAGAAATAAGATTAAAAACTAAAATTAATTTAGTGTCCTTGTTTTTCTTCATTACTAGTAATATTTTTGGATGTTAATTTTTCAACTAAGTGTAATTCGAAAGTTCCAAATAAAATAAATATATAAAACAAATAAAATAATATCGTCTTAGTAACAAAGGCATAACGTAAAAACAAATAGAATATTCACCTGTAATAATTATCAGCTGGCCTCTATAACCATTACCAAATCATATTCATGCCATAAAAAAACACAATTTAATGATCAATAGACTAACAGAAGAATTATTTTTAAATTATCTTTAAAAGGAAAATAATTAATTCTTTCTAATATATGCACAAACACCAATATTTAAAGTGGCACGGTGATTTTTATTTTAAAGAATATCCACGTTAACCATACAATACAATTGTTTAAATGTAAAACAATTTGCAGAATAACAGGCACAGTAACGGCATAACCTATTGCGCGCAACGAAGTTTCGAACTAAATTATAGCTCGCACAGCTCAATGGCACTGACGCTACTAGCACGTAAGTAAGCTAGTCGGTCGCGAGACAACGGACTGAAGTGGTGTACACATTCTTATCGATTAAGATTGTCGATAGCAGGTAAGTCAACTAAGATTTTAAATAACTTTTTAACTAGTAAAGTATTATATCGACAAACTTTGATTTACATAGTAGTGATAACAAAATATATCATTTTTCATAAAAAAATATCTTACAAGAAGATACATAAGTTTAAATCATTGTCGAAACACATATAAATCGAAATGATCCGGATATAATCTTATTTTATTAAATCTGTTAAAGATATTAAGTAACTCGAATTTCAAAAAGTATCTAGTAAGATTTTTTTGGGGTTTTCTCCATAATAGAAAGACAAAATATTTTGTGACTTTTTTTACATGAAACTTTATTATAAAGAAATAATTAATTCTTCAATAAAAATATTTCAATACCAACACTTTCTCAGTCATAATAACATTCTAACACTTCATTACCATAAATCTTATTCATTCTCATTACCATCGTCATGGAAAAAAAACTGAGAAAATATTTTATTATTAATATAATCATATTTATTTCTGTTAAATAAAGTCCATGTAGATAACTAATTCCAATATGGCTTCGTTGGATCGCGTTGTGTCTACTTTCATGCATCTTTTTGCAGTTTTTTAAGAGAAATATGAACTTGAAACTTAACTTTCTATATACAACCAAAATCCTTGAAATTCTTGACCCAGAAATGCTTGTGTCCCTACCTATTTCCGAATATATTGCGATCATTTTCTTACTGTACTACCGCATCATTTTTAAGCTTCCATAATGAAATAAGGAATTTTTCGATTTTGCCATACTCTATCCGTCTGTTACACATTCACAATTTCAGACTTCTGTATATGGTAGCTAATTTAATCTTAATTAATATATTTATTCATTATTAATTTAAATCAATAATTAACAATATGCAAAAAAAAATTTAATGAAAATCCCATACATATAGAGTGAAATGAATTTTTAAGGGTTATTACACAACGAGTCTTTCAAAATGAACTTCGCGAAATATTACAATTCAAAGTGGGATAGCAAAAGGTGGAACTATTTTCCTTCCTACACGCTTTCTACACGCATGCCATCATTGGCGCCAATTCTATAAATTATGTTAAAAAGTACGTATGTAATGAATATTGACTGTATTTTGAATCTGACTTCACTGAAATAAAATCAAGGAATCTGACATTAATATCACATTAACCTCTTTACGTGCCTGTTAGTGTATCAGTATTGTTTCTTATTTACTAACGCTTACAAGTTCATTTGTTTATATCCGTGCATTGCTTTAAACTTCTTAAAACATCATAAGTGTTTATTCATTCAAAATATGAGTTACTGTGATAGTAAAAGCGAGAGTGAAAAAAAAATTAGATGTTTCACATTCGCCAGGCGTACCGATCATTCATTTGAAATGATCTGCCCATTTTAAATTTAAAGAGACCAATTATTTTTTATTTCTGTAATTGTAAACAAGTTTTGAAAAAAGAAAACGTATGACACAATTAAACATTTAATTTTTTTCTCTTCCGCAAGGGTTACCATAGAGTTACCAAAAATGAGCAAGTATTTATATTTAGTTTATGATTTATTCTAATTAATTTTTTATACATTCTATTACAAATTAGTTACATATATACAAAGTAAGTAAATGACATATTTTAATGCACGAGCCATAATTTTAAATTTTTTGGAAACCTATCTTAAGCCTCTTTATGGATATGCAAAGTTTTTTCAGACTTTTCTTATTTGCACGATAAACTATTTTCAGAGTTTTTCTGGAAAACTGTTACACGAGATTTGTAAAGAAAAGTATATAGTTAACTTATTATATACCTATCTTATTATTTGGAAATTGCAGTTTACTGAAAAAGAAATCTATTTACAATTGAACATTATCATTTACGAGCATTGTACTTAATTTCATTACTGACGTGTAAAATTTCAGTCTTCAGCTTAAGCGATTTTACAATTAAAAAGGCATGGCGTGAATTACGTAAATTAAAATAAAATCATGTTGATTTTTCATTATTATTCATAATTTAATACGTATTCAAATTGAAAATTAATTTGTGTATTCATACATTTGAATGTAATTTCATAGCACTTATGACACTATTTTTATCGATATATGTAATCACTATGCTTCCGGACTAGTACGCTAGCGAATGGGTGACGAAAAAGCATGATATTTAAGGTTGCGAGTGTCCAACCGAGATTAAGCAAATCGACAGTTGTGCCTGTCGAGTGATTACATTAAAATTAAGGTGGTTGTAATGCGGTTCATTTAAGATATTATAATGTCTAATTTCGAAAAGATTTTGAATATAGTTCAATTTTTTTGGACTTACATCAATACACATTCGTCATAAATGTATTTCACGTATGTCTCGATTATATGTTTAATGTTTGAAAAGTTATAGTCCAAAACAGAATAAGAGCGATATTGATCTGAACTTCGTTTTAGTGCACGCGTACCGACATAAAAAGAGACAGAGAGAAACGCCCGGTTCGTTCTCATCGATTTCATGAAAACATAGTTTTCTCGCTTACTCATACATCTCTTTCCTCTTCTTAGAACGGACGCGCAATGCGGATATAAATAAATACAGACGTGGTATTTTTTACATATATGTCTACAGTCTTTAATATTTGAGATTTTTGAAATCTGCTTATACTTTTATAGTTGATATTTGTAATTTGATATAAAATAAATACCCAATTACAGTTAAAAAGGATTCGTGATGAAAAAAAAACATAAAATTTAAATTGAAAATTTACACTTAATACTTATGAGCTACATTGAAGATACAGAAAGGCACACAATCGTAGCCACATATTGTATATCTCCTTTACGTCTCACTCACTAAATAATTAATAGGTAGGTAAGATACGCTATTGTCATATCATTCACCTTCATAATCGAGTATCTATATTTTAAATGTTTGCTCGTTAATTGTTTATACTTTATGAGCGTACTAAATTTGAAATATATTATTGATATTTCATTGTAATTATACCCTCACGATGTCTATATTTGGGCGTCGAGTTATCTGTGATGACGTATTATGAAGATACTGATGTATTTGCACATCAAATACTAAATATTTCGATAGATGAATTTATTCAAAGCAGACATTCACGAGCGTATCCTAGTTATGGTCTAATAAGAAAAACTGGTTCTGATGCTATAGAAATGAATGGATTTATGACGGGCAAAGTGCACGTGCACTGAAAACGCACCGAGTGAGTCGGCGATATATTCGAGCATTCACCGCAAATTTTTGAAGTGTGAAGGTATTTACTCAATAATAATTGCAGCCCTGATGCAAATTACAGATATATCTACATTATTTTTATACTTTATTACACGCTTGCTTTATTTCCACGGTTCAGCTCTCGTGAATTTCTCACTTCCCCAATTGCTTGCGACAATTATTATCAGTTAACTATGTCATGCTCAATAAGGTTATTACTTTCTCTGGATTTTTTTTTCTATTGTTTCTATTTTTAAACTGTTTTAATTATGCTTATGTATGCGCAATGAATATAACATAATTTAGTTTTTTTATATTCTTAGTAACACAATTTAGTTAGCAGTTTTATATAAAATATCCTCCAGGTAAAATCTATGTCATATAGTGAAAAAACTTTTTGTCTATAATTTTAGTATAAATTTAAATATTTTTTCGACTTATCATTCGCTAATTCTTAAAATTTTCGTTCCAAACTGTTTTATGTTATAACTTTAGAATATTTATTCTAAGGTTATAACATAAAATAGTTTGTAATAACATCTAAAACGATTTGCAAAATTAAATAATTTTAATTTGCTCAGGAGCCAATTTCTTACGTAAGTACCAAAATACTTTATCCAATTAATATTTAATCATACCTAGTCATTTGTCAATTTGAAAAAAAGTACTATGCCGAAAAATATTTTTATTTGGTAAAATAATATTTTTTGTACTTGATATAAGAAGTAGGTATGTATTACTGACGTAAAAGGTCTCAGTGACATCATATTAAAGTTCTTTAATTCATTATTGCTGATAGAAAACTTGCATCGGTACCTCTCGGGAGCTATTTTCATAATGTGAGTAATAACCATTTATTATATACGTATATATAAATATGTATATTGTTTACTTTGAGAGTGACTAGTAGAAAATTCCTTTTGTAGAATTACGATTAGCATAGGGACCAACACGAATAGCATAGTACGGACTACGATTCTGAGTTATGACGTCATGAAAATGGTATCGGTTGATTTGTCAAATCGCTTTAAGGATATGAGCAGCACTCGAACGACACTTCATCGACTAAACTGTGTTATTGTATTGTGATTTGCTTTAATAAACTGTGTTGTGTTGTGATTTGAATTTTGTGCTTGTGATTTCAACATAGATTCGAATGATTTGTCGATGGGGTGCGTGCACGGCTGTTCATTTTTTGACTGACATGGCTGTACCGTGGACTGATATGGCTGTACTAGAGTCAAGAAAATCGATATTTAAAAATGAGTCCAGTAAAAAAATTTTGAGTTTGGTGTTTATCCCATTTATATTGACAGACTTATTTCGGGGCAGTTTCATACTCGGCATCAAAAACTAATCACGTATCTGGATAAGTTTTTTTAAAATTCTTACTTAATTTTTTCCAAATTAAACATTTGAAGAAATTACTGTATTTCTCTTTCATTTGTGGATTAATACCACGCCAATAGGAAAACTGTTTGAAACATATTTATCGTATATTTTTTTCTTGAAATTTGCATCAGGTTACTCTTTTGGTTAGTATATGCAGCTGACTGAACAGTTAACAATCGATTAAATTTCTGACCATGTATGCACTGCTATGTGTTATGTTTTTTTTCCTGTCGTGCGATATTTGCAATTTTGTCGATGAACATTTCTGTCGGGGTAGTATTAATCCGCAAATGAAGAAAAAATATAGTAATTTTTCATTATTTGTAATTTAGAAAAACTGCCCGGAATACCATTACAAATGGAACCAATGCAAAACTGCCTCCGAATATGTTTACTCTGTATTTTATTACTCATTAATGGTATTTTTTGTTGTTACGCATATTTTTAAACATTATTATTTTTTCTTGGTTCTAGTATCAGCCGTGCCAGTCGTGTGCTGTACGCCGACGTGTACTGTAAGAATCGACTGTTGAGATGCTAAGTTTGTTTAAAACCATGTTATTTATTTCTATTCCGCTTATTAACAATTTGCATTTCTGCAAATTAAATGCAGAAATGCAAGCTGGAAAGAATAAAATCTTTTCTTTCCAGCTTTACTATTGTATTAAGCCTTAATACAATAATAAAGCTTAATACAATATTCTCTGTGCTATTGTATTGTACAATAGTCTCTGTACTATTGTTAAGGCTTAATACAATAGTCTTTGTACTATTGTATTAAGCCTCGTTTGGGTCATTGTTGCCCGCAACTAATTTTTTATTAATTTTAGTTTACTGAAACTCCTCTCGCACGAAACAACTAATACGCAAATTGTCATAAATCAATTTAGTACGACCATAAGATTTGGAAGAGATGCTCTAAAATTCTATTCCACGATGAATATCAAAATATCTAGTGATACCCCATCAGAAACTGTAGTATTGGCAAAGAAAAGCTAGCAAAGAAATGTGAAATTACACATAACCTCGCTGGTCTAAATTTTCTTGTTTATCACATAATTTCTTAAATGTAGCCACAATCCCATTATAATTTTCTACTGGTACTTTTACTGCCCCGCCTTATTGAGTCTTTTAACAGGTGCTGTGCTGTGTTTGATAAGTATTTCCTAGCGATTAGTGGAAGCAGAAAAAAATGAATAAATGTGTCTCTACTGTTCCGAAAAATATTACACAAGATACGTTTTGCGCAATGAATGTTAGCCGCATAAATTAATTGAATAATCTATACATTCAACATAAATCGCTTTATTGTTTTTATCTGTAATAATAACTTGTACTCCTTCATATACGCTGCTCATAACAATTGCATTATCATAACCATGGGAACGACACATAATAACATCTAAACCGTCGTTTTCAAGCTTCTTAAGAATCGTATCACTGATATACTTTTTTTAAAGAAAAAAAAATCAAGAATACTTCTTTTACGTCCTATTTTCTATTACCAAGTTTACAAAACGAATCATTTCAGACATTTGATCAATATGCACATAACTGATAATTCATGTCAGGTGTCCTATCAAAAATAATACCAAAATATTTGGCCGATTAAATTTCGTTGACAAGCTTTCAGTGTACGTGGTTCGCTAAAGCATTTATGAATTCATTTTTTATATTTGACGACAAATATTATAATTTTGATGATTTACCATGCTCCAAGTTCAAGATGTGTTCTTACAACATTGCATCACACTTTAACAGTAGTTTGACTACCTTAAAGAGATTGCTTTTATTTGTAGAGCCGTGTCCTTCATCATGTCCACCAAATGCCAGGTTTTCTTGAGCCAGGAATAAAGTTTTTTTCCAGTAGTCTTGATAAAAGATTCTTCTTTCTACTTCTGTTTTTCCGTATCCACTAATTGCACCACTATTCACCGCCCTCAAAATCCTAACTCAACGTTCTCTGCAAAATTATTTTGTGCAGGGTTTCCGCGGCCGTCGAACCCCTTTTTCGTTGAGAGTAAACTGGTTTAAGTCCAGACTGCTCATGTACATATGAGATAAACACCATTCGCATTATCCTCGAACAAGCATCAGAATAGTAAATAAAGATTTATCTCACCTTTGAAGACTTAAAAAAGTTTTCGATATTCAAAATGGATTATTCTCGCCAAAGATCGTAAATACTCGTATCTGAACATCCGTTACTAAAATTGTCTTCTGAGACCAGATCCAAATGCTCTATTTTGGTGCGCACGGGTATTTGATAAAGTAGCCTTTCCTCCTTCCTTTTCTTTCTGTTTGTTATTTACTGCATAATGCGTGGCTTGGATAATGGAATACAGCACGGAATAATGTGGGGATTGTCAAAGGTCTTAGAAGATTTAATTTATACAGATGACTTCTGCCTGCTGAACCTTAACCATGAGAATATGCAGTTAAATTTGAAAACTTGCGCACAGAGATAGCGCACACTGCGTACAAAATCGACACATATTAACACGAAAACTCAAGAAATTCAATCTTGTGCGAAACACATTACACACAGGGGGACTAAACAAGGCTTCGTTTCGGGGATTATTAAAGCTAGGGAGACCTTCGCAAGCCTTTGCCCCATGCGGCAGTCGTGGAAACTGACACGGATAGTGAAACTTAAAATATTCCAGTTGGCCGTCAAAACCGTGCTGTAATATGAGTGCGAGACATGGGAGGTACAGAAAGGCCTTAGATATGATATCTTCGAATATCTTGGACCAAAGAAATATCTAAGTAAGATTTGCTAGAATAATGCAAGCAAATTTGATTGCGCATCAAATAAAATACCGCAAATGGAACTGAATAAATCATACACTCAGAAAGTAACACATTCACGTCCCCAAATAGGTTTTAGATTGGAGTCTCGAGGAAAGCGGAAATGTGGCTATCCGAAGCAGACCTAGTGGTACAGTGGACCGTGCTGGAGCATCAGCAAAACTGGTTTGAAGCAATTCGTGATGCACAGGACCAATTATCGGACGAAGCACCATCCATAATCTTTGCAACATCAAGGGGACATAGAACATGATATAAAAACGCTTTTTTGCCGCCGAAAGATAACTGAGTACGAGTAAACTTCGTTCTCAGTAGTATTTTCAAAATCGTAGAGTATGTTTACAAAAAACTATCACCATCGTGCGAAAGATTTCCCTCAACCATTTGGTTCCTCTTCAATTTTATGTAAGTACGTAATTTAAAATATTACCCTTTAAGATCCAGAAATTCACGAATTCATACATTCATTGGATTTATATAACTAATATTTTCATAGCAACAGATATGCCATAGTTCTTGTCAACTTCTTGGAAAATTGCTCCTTTACGACTGACACTAATTAATTAGTACGTATACAAACATAGTTAGTGAATTTACTGAAGTACGATATTGTTGTTATTGCGTCCCTATTTAATTTCTTTCAGCATTAATAGCGGTAATTAATGCTTATGATCAGTGGTTATTATGATACGCTGAGATTCGCTGCCGGTGCAGGTCTGTACATCCTCTGCCTTCTTTTTAATGTACTGAAGTATTTTCGCAGCCCAAATCTTTGTAGGTCTATATTCTCAGCATTAGGTGCGCATGGTCTTAGATTTCGCTCCGCGAATCTTCTCACTTGACTAATACTCAAACAAAATATCTCCTTCTATGAATATTCATTCGCTATTTACGCTGACAAAATATAGAATAGGTTAGATCCCGACACAAGTCCCTTGAACTCAAGTATTGAAGGGACGTCTGAAAAAGAAATTTCTTTCATCATTCCCATCGTTCCCTCCCTGGTTTTCCATTCTAAATCCTGTCTTTCTCATTTATTCTTGTCAATATATTTTTATTAATGACTTTTTATTTATTGTACTTTGTTGGCTTGCTATTTTATTTGTTATTGTTACGCGATATGTAGCAGTTATCCACAATACTTTACTTGATTCTTGGGTTGATTAGAAGATATTGCTCCTGTAGCAATAAGCCCAGATTATATATTTATACATTTAAAATAAATAAGGAAATCAATAAATAATTATTATAATCTCGACTTTTTATCACATATCAAACTTCTTATATTTTAGTTTTCCGTGATAAAATAAGGGATCATCTTAAGTTCTTTCTCTGTCACAACCTTACGGTTTGAATGGTTTTAAATACTTGCATTTTAGGCCTCAATACATAGGGAAACTTAATGTATTTGTCAGCACATACCGCTCCGTAAACTGAGGGCGAAATAAATTCTTTCATATAACTCATCAACTTAAATTTTTGAGCAGGTTTTAAAAAATTAAATTGACGTTTTATTTGTCATTTCGAAACTCCATTTGTGAAATGTTAAATTCCAAAGTGATATCTTTAATTTTTCATGATAGTCATGTCTTTGACGTATTTGGAAAATTTGAAAAAAATTGAAGAATTTGCTTAGAACTTATAAATTAAAACGTTTTGGTTAATTTGCATTAAAAATTTCAAATTATACGTACAGGAAAATACGGTACTCTACATATGCGTATTCCGGTTCGCAATTGGCTGACTTTTTGTATACTATACCAGAGGCGGCTCGTGAAAGATCTCATTGGGAGTTCACTGAGAAAAATACCGAAAAAAAATATTTTGCATGCCATTTACTTTGTAAATAAAGTCCATTCGGTGGTCCTTCTGATGCATGATAATCAAATAATCCTTTGTATATTCCAGGATTCAGGGATTCAGTTGACTCATTGTGCCATATATATTGAAAATAGTATGTACTATACCTAGGACGTCAGTGGAAAGCGAGCGTTGTTTTTTATCTTTAAACAAAGTTTTTTTTACCTTTAAAATATACATATATATATATATATATATATATATATATATGTATATATATATATATATATATATATATATATATATATATATATATGACTATTTAGGGAATAATTTGTCGTAAACATACATAACTCTTTTTAACACACCAAATACTTGCCTGGAGCGCTGTGCTTACCCGGGCAGCTATATGTCTTCACAGCTGTTCGCGAGTTATTTCCCTGAGCGGCGCTAAATAATGTACGCAAGTATCGTCGTACGATAAAGATGACAAATAATTATGAATATTATTTTAAATTTTCTGAAAAAAAACCATCTTTTAAATCATCAGTTACTGAATAACGTCTGGAAATTGAAAAAGAATCAATAGAGTGATCTAATATATAATACTCCTATAATTAATTACTTTTACAGATTATATGTAAGTAAGTACTGGACGTATCTTACGTCCAGTCCGAACCGAATCCCTTTCCGAAGTAAAACGCGTCGCAAACCACTGCTTTACGCCGCTCATTATCGCCCGTGATGAAGTTGACTTGGAGAGTAGCGAGGACGGCAGAACTTTCTTAGCTCAACTTCAACACGGCCTCTCCTGACAGAAGAATTCTTCGTTCTCGTTTGATGCGCCGATGGTATGCTCCTCCTCAGTCGGTTGTCCAGTTAATTTAGACTCGAAATCTCCTTTTCAAAGAAAACAATTCTTATAATATTACTGTCAAAATCGTACTGAATCGTGAGGTCTGCTCGTGTAAATAATAGCGGCCTGTTTGCAAATAATGGTTTGTGAGATCTGCTTACAAAATGTAATATACGAGGTCTGCTCGCAAAAGTCAAGCTGTGAGGTCTGCTCACAAAAGGCAATCTGCGAGGTCTGCTCACAAAGTGTAATATGCGGGGTCTGCTCGCAACTCAACATGTGAGGTTTGCTCACAAAATAAACACTTAAGAAGTTACAATAAAATTATAAAATCTTACTTTCAAAGAAGGCAGCACAGGTGTCTGGAGTCTATTCTCCTTTCCAAGGCACCATGAATTGTGCCGCGGCTTGAGTCAACTTTCCACGAGAACTAGTAGCCAACTGCAATTCGTATATATTAATTCTTGGTTCTGCTTCATCAACTCTGATGCACGCCTTTTAGTCATCTCGTGCAATGCCGCTCGATTAGGATTCAAATTAACTATAGCCACATCGCGAATAAGCTTGCGGATCACATTCGCTACCACATTCGTCCCTATGAGGAGGCTAACAGGGAATGTTGAGTTGTCTTGAGTTTCGTCATGTTCAACACAAGCTGCAATCACCACATTACATTGAACCATTCTTCTAGTCGCTTGCATCCTGTCTAGTCATGGGGTATAAGACAGAACTTTGAAAGAGCGTCGATAATGATGACAACATGGCGTTGTCCACTGGATTCTGGAAGAGGCCCGAGACGTTTGCGTGTACAGTCTCAGAGGGACAATCTGGCTTCTGCCAGGAACGAATCGGCTGTAGGGGTGACTTCTTTTGAGACACACAATGCAATGGGAAATATATTTTTGAACAAACGATCTCAAGCCGGGGACCAAAAGTGTCGAAGTATGAGATCGATGTTTTTTCTACGCCATGATAGTCATGCTCGTCGGAAATACACGAAGCAAACTGGGTCGACGACCTTTGGAGGTGAAACACAAAAGTCGTGGCTGTTCGCCAACTGGGGTGTTGTTGTAATAACGACGATCATTCCTTTTGACATATTGGTTGGCGTCTAGTTTACTATCATCCAGTTGCCCGATGGGAGTTTGAATCTCCTCATCTGCAGATTGTGCTATTTGAGCCCAACTTTGGAGCTTTTGAATTCGGATCACATTTACTGGATTCCGACTCAAATAATCAGCGTGAGGCATGAAAGTGCCCTTGCGATACTCAAGTGAAAAGTCAAAACCCTGCAAATACATCTACCATCTGTCTACCCTTGGCGATATGTCTGATGAAATTCGGTTGCCGATCTATATGGTACGGCAGTGGCGTAGCATGCCTTGGCGGGGCCCCGTATAAAATTTTTTTGGGGGCCCTTATGAAGGGTAAAAATTTCTCACAAAAAAAATATTTGCTAAAAATTAAAATAAACATTTATTCATTGTAATTTTACAGACAGATAATTTTTACAAAGAAATAAAATTAAATATAGACTCTCCTTGCCTTTTTTTCGGCAAACTGATTTATCAAATCATTTATAGCTAATGATGACTTTAGTTTTCCTAAAGTTTCTGCCTCTATTGACAATATCGACAAGTCTGACAGGCGCTCATTTCCCATCGAAGTTCTTAGGTAATTTTTTATCAGTTTTAATTTCGAAAAACTTCTTTCAGCAGTTGCGGTTGTAACTGGAAGGGTCAAGAATAAAAAGCATGCTGTTATAACTTCCGGAAAACTGCATGCAAGACTATTGAATTTTATCAGCAATAACTCAATGAGTTCCTTAATGGAATGGATTTTTTGAATTTCAGATTTTAAGCATGCTTTTAGAGCCTATTGGTCATAAAGATTACCTGAGATGTCTTTACTATATTTAGCCGAAAGTTTTCCGGTAGCGTTTAATATCTCTTCGTTTGAAGAAGACAGGAGTTTCTCCGGTTGTAATATTTCGAACAAACTACTCAGGTCGCAAAGGCTCTGATATCTTTGTTTAGTTTGAGAAATTAAGATATCTAAACAGCAATAGTATACATTGACTTTGAAATAGGATTCCGGGTCTGAAATTCTCTCATCTTCTGATAACTCATAAAAAAAACGCTTCGTTATCTTTCGCCTTTTGTTTTTAAAAACAGTTGTTACCCCCCACTCTTTTGCTAAATCTTTAGACTCATTTAACAAAATATTGAATGAATTTTGATTTCTCAATTCACACAGTCTATTCAAAAGATTACTTAACAAAATACTAGTTTTCTGTAAGTCATTATTTTCATGCTGTAGAGCTTTAGAAACAGGATTAATGAATTCAAATAGTGATGAAAAAAATGTGACAAGCACTAAGAAATCATAACTCTCTAAAATGTTAATTATATTTTTACATTCTTCACGTTCATCTTTTTTATTCGAAATTAAATTTAGTTGGTGCAAAGTGTTCATGATTAATAAATAATTTTTCTTTACAGCTAATAAAGCGTCATTCCTTGAATACCATCTGGTAGGACATACCTTTTTAAGGGTAATTAAATATTTTTCAGATGAATCCTCACTTAACATTGCCCAGCGCTTTATTACTATTGCCAAAAAAAGTATATATTTTTTCTAAATTATCGAAAAAAGTGGACACTTCACGGACATGTTTCACAACATCGTTTAAAACTAAATTTAATGCGTGCGCAGCACAATGAACATAATCGGCTTCGGAGCATGGTCTTTTATTAGGGTTTGTAATCCTCCATAAACACCGGACATAGCATTTGCTCCATCGTAACCCTGTCCTCTACATTTAGCCAAATCAATTCCATATTCATTAATCGTATTTAAAATTTCAGTTTTAAGTCCTTCAGAACTGCAATCGGATACTGCTTTAAACCCCAAAAAGGACTCACAGATTTTTAATTCTTTAGGCACATTACCATCATTTTCTGTAGTCGAAATGTATCGAAAAACTACACAAAGTTGGACAATTTTTGACAAGTCTTGTGTTGTACCCAGAATTTTTGTCAGGAATGGAGCTTTTTTAATTTCTGAGATAATGTTGTTCCTAACTGCGGCACCAAGCAAATTAATAATTTCATTTTGAATCGTAGGGCTTAAATAATTTATTTCGCCTTTCGGTTTTAAAAGAAGTTCTTTTAAAGTTGTGTCATAATTTAATAGCAAACCTAAAATTGCCATAAAATTTCCAGAATCAGAATCATGACCTCTTAAAGATAGATTACAAGATGCTAAAGTAATTATAACATTAATTATACGATGCAATACATCTCTCCAGAATGTAATTTTACTATTGATTTCATTTTGCAATAGAGTATCGATGGTATTTCCTTGTAACCAATTATTATAAGATAGGGATGCATTAATATGATGCTGTGACTTTTCATGGTCAAGTATAGTTTGCGTAAAATTGCTTCTAACGGAAACACCGTTAACCCATTCAGAGGAGTACGATTTGCTTCGACGATCTGCTAATAACCAACAGAAGTGGCAATACGGTTTGTTTAAAACATTAGAATAACATAACCATGGTCTTGGAATTGTTATGCCTGCCTTATTGAAATATGAATAATAATAGGCCGAAAAAGGTCGGTTACTTTCTGAATCTTTTGGAAACTGTCCTTGTGGTTTAAATGGACCTAATTTAAAAACTATTTTTCGTTCGCATTCATTTAGACCGTCACCAAAATTTCCTCTTTCTGATGAAACTATATTACAATCTTCAGATATCTCAGAATCGTCGATTTGGGTTTCTTCTATTGCCGCAAGGACATCCGACGAAGAATGTGCTTGGGTTTCTTCTATTTCGGGATGGATATCTGATGTAGAATGTGCTTCAGAAGAATCTGAAAATATAATTGTCAAAAAATAAAAGCGAATGTTTTCATAAATTTCAAAAATATAAGTTAAATAAATTACTATATGTAAGGTTGCAGTTAGAGAGTGTTCAGACGTTCGCAGGCTCTACGCGGGTTGTGCGTGTGTTAGTACAAAATCACCTGCGCGCAGCCCATGCGTTTCACCCGAGTACGACCCGAACGCGGCACGTAGCAATACAAAACGAACACAACTCGAGCTCACGCACGTTTGAACACGCAATTTACAAATACGAACTGATAATAGGTAAGGAAGAGTTCCCGTTTTTATCGTTTTGAGGTACGAAACCCTAATAATCGATTTTAAAAAACCATTAACCGATTTCAAACAGTGATGAAATTGATATGGGACAGCCTTTGTGTTATGTACATCAAAACCTTTTTTTAAGTACCTATAACAAATACTTTTCTGAAAATCACATCCAAAATCAGTTCAGTTAAACCTGAGATAATCGCAAACAAACATACATAGTACTACTTAATCTCTAAAACTACAGAACCGATTTTCATGAAACCAAAACGGTTTCCTAAGTTGGAGTGTGCCTCACTTAAATCAAAAAGAATCATCTCGATATGAATATCGTTGTCGATATGGCTTTTCGATCTTTTCGAGAAATTCGTAGACAAACATACAAATATACAAACATACAAATACTGGGTGTAAGGGAGAGGTTTCCGAAAACTTTAACCATGGCTTCAGACCATCAAGAATTTTTTTTTTGAAATGAAATAAATTTTTCGCCTCCCCCCTCCATACAAAATCTTCGAGTCAGCTGACAATTTTGTATGGAGAGTCGATTATTTATTAATCAGTTCGGAAAGCTGTCCCTTACACCCTATATATAAACATACACTTACTTACGAAATTCAGTGCTTGGAAACCTAAATGGATTATTTTATTATACTCAAATTATTATCCAATTCGAACAACCTCCGTTTTTGGAAGTGGGTTAAAAACAAAATTCACCCTTCGCTACAGATAAGACAAATAGGTTGGGTAGTAGGTACCTTTACAATCTAAATCACTCACAGGAGCTGGTTTCTCAAAAAATGATGAAATTTTGGGTACCTTTTTTATGACCTTCTCCATTTTCTGTTTCCTTTTTCTTTTCGTAGCTCCGCTGGGATAATCTCTTTTCCTTTCACTCATTCTTTTTTTACAAATCGCTACTAATACAACTAAACCAAAACAACAATTGTTTGTATTGTATTGTAATGTAATACACAATTAAATAAAACGCATAAATAAACACTGTCCTCCGTGGTTTATCATTGTATGTACATCGATTACTGTGGGATTCCCTCCCCCGCTGAAGCAAATGATTTAAACGGGGAAATCCCGCAGCCCGCAATAAATACCGTAGGGTGTTGCCAACTTTTGATATTCAAAAGTTGCAAAAAAAGAGAAATTGTTTTTTTTTTGCATTTGTGAATTGGTGGGGGCCCCCGTGGCTCGGGGGCCCCGTATAATTGATACGGCAGATACTGCGGTAGCTACGCCCCTGTGTTACGGTAAACGGTCTATATGATCATCTATAAATGACAAAGGAACACGATCTTTAATCGTGATTTCATTAACCTTTCGAAAATCCACGCACATACGATCCGTACCGTCTTTCTTCTTAATAAGAAGAATTGGACTTGAAAATTTCGACCCTGACTCTCGTGTAATCCCCTTATCCGGTAAATCCTTAACGATCTCACGAACTCGCAATGTATCAGCTTGTGAAAGACGATAAGGTTTGTAGTTAAATGGTGCATCGCTGTTGAGTTTTATTACGGTTTTCACAGTGGAAGTTGTTGTTCCCGTAATGAAACATTTAAAGTATTCGCTAATGTTGGTCAATAATTTATTTAAATTATCGCCGACAAGGCAGTGCCGTCTTAGACTATGCTGGGGCCCTTGCGCACACAAGAATTTAGGGCCCTTTTGGAATGTAAAGAAAGCGAACTATACATTTTTTTTCCACTATGATCTGCTTTATTATGGGTAATCAAATATATTATTATAATACAATATGTCATTAATGATATTAGTATGCTGATGTTTTTTTATTATGATTACGATAATAGTTTCTTACGAGATTTCTGTTGAGAAAAATCTCCTATTAAATCCTATAACTCAATTTACTATCACTTTCTATGCTTATAATTGACAAATTACTTAGTCGTTCTTGTAACATTGTTGTTCGCAATTCATTTTTTATTCTCTTAAGTTGCGAAAATGAACGCTCCCCACTACAATTGGTAACCATTAGGCAAAGGAATATTCTTGTAGCAACTTCAACATTTGGAATAGTTTCTTCTAATTTATCAGACTTTATTAAGTTATGTAAGACTGAGATATTTAATTCCGCTGATTGCTTTGCTATATTTTTTAAATATTGGCTTAAATGAAAACATTCTGTTTTGAGCTCATATGCATTAATGTCTTCATGCTAAAATTCTGCAAATTCGTTGCCTTCTTTGATCAATTCGTCAGATTCGATTGTTTGTTAATTGACAAAGAATACTAAATCGATTATCAATTTCTTGGTATACTGCCGAACGTTTTTTTAAATGTGTAATTAATGTGTCAATTATGGGAATCAAAGTATCTACACGAAACTTTTCATTGCATCTCAACTGGAGAGTCTCTGATGATCCTTCAAAAAAGTGAGGCGTGAGCTGCGAATTCTTTTTCTTTCAAATTTATCTTTATAATCAGCATCTGGATTTGTTTCTTTAGCAGCCGTTTCATACTGATCAAAATTATTGCGTGCGTTATTGACATAACTGATCAGAGATTCGTAAGTTTTGTTACAACGTCCATAGTCATAGTGCTATTTTGTAAACTTAGACTTGTTTTATTCATAATTCCCAAAATATCATTCCATATTTCCTTTAGAAGAGCAGTCTCAAATTTTACCATTTTTTTTTGCTAGACTTTGGGCTTCGTTTCTAATGTCTCCTGGTTAATTGATGTCACTTGCGATGAAGGACAATGCTTCGGAAATATTTAAATAACCATTTCGCAAAGCATTAATAGCATTGGCATTTGCGGGCCATCTGGTTTCCGAAGACTTCAGGACTCTATTTACACCTAAATGCTCTGTCAAAATTTTCCATCGTTTGGTGAAAATTGTACAATTTTTGTATAAATTGAAAGAATGCTACTGCTTCAGTAATACACTCAACAGCTTGAACACCCACTAAATTTAGCGAATGTGCCGCACATGGAACGTAAATTGCATATTTGCATATTTCTTTTATTCTAGACTAGACACCAGAGTACTTTCCAGACATATTTGAAGCATTGTCGTAGCTCTGCCCGCGGCAATTCTTTGTGGGGATCTCAAGGCTTTCAAAAAAGTTTAAAATGGTATCTGCTATATATTGCGTATTATGTCTATCCATAGGCAAAAATTGCAAAAATCTCTCAATAGGCTGTCCGTCTTTTACGTATCTAACGATGAAAGTGAACTGATCAAAGTGGGACAGATCCAGCGTAGAATCTACGCTAATAGAGTAGTATTTTGCTGATTTAAGTTCTTTGGCAATTGTTTTTAAAACTCGCTGTCCCATTAAATTAATGATTTCATTACAAATATTTGCAGATAAATATTTTATACTTCCTTTTCAGTGTTGTATGTGATCAGCAAGAAAAGGATCAAATTCACTAATCAGTTCTAAGCATCCAAAATAATTCCCATTATCTTGAAGCTAAAAATGTCTCTACTGCAACAATCCTCCTAAGAACATTTTTCCAATAACTAATTTCTGTATTATATTGGGACAACAACTCACTATCAATTCGTCCAGTAGTTTTCATTTTTGTAACATATATTGCCTGTGTTGCAATCTGTTCTCATGCTCCATCAATAAGTTACATATAGGCTTCCAATCCTTATATACATTTGGAGAACTCAAATTATGTCCAGTACCAATAGTGGTATTAAATAGATGGCAGCAATAACAGTACACAGTTTTCTTTACTGGGGAATAAAGGAGCCATTTTCTGTCCAAAGACTCACCATTCGGCAATTTACGGGTAAACATATATTTTTTTTTAATATCTAGTTTTTGTTTTACCACTTGAATCTGTAAAACTTGTAGAAGTTTCGGAGAAGGCGCAATGTTTATTTTGGAAAAACTCTGGCCCTTTTCGAATTCAAATATTACGGACTTCTTACGTTAAAATTTCGTCACAGTACTTACCAGGGTCATGAGATACAGATACATTCTCCAAGTTTGCAATTATTAACTCACAGTTGCTTGAAGTCGAGGGTTTAGCATTTGATGTGTGTTTGTCATTTTCGTCAAACGTAATAACCTCTTTTTCCTGGTGATATTCAGAGGTATTTTTGTCTTGAGTAATGATGAAGAATTCCCCAACTTATTTGTTTCTTCCATAGTAAAAAACGAAGTAAGCTTAGGAAGTTTTTCCGTGATTTCTTTTTGACCTATAATTTTTTTTCTCTTTTGTGAACCACTTAAATATGTTCTTTTCGAGATAATGAAATAATATTTAAACGAACAAATCAAAACTTCTATTAATCTTACCCAAATTATATTAAACGAAATTAAATCAATTAAGTCGACATTTATTTATGGCCGCTTGACTTTGGCATCGGAGTGGTTTGCATGGATGATCGCTAGATGGTGTGCTTAGTAAATTAGGTAGGATGCGTTCAGAAATATTATAACATTTTGTAAACTTTCAAATTACCGAATAACTGAATAAAAAATCAAATAACTTGAAAATAAACATTATAGACTCTAGATTATAAATTCAAATAAAGTCTGGTAAATTATAACGGTGTTCACTCAAATTATTCATATAAATGTATTGATTCGAACAAATCTGAAAATGATCGACGTTCGTGCAACGAGAAAAATGTAATGCGCCAGACCAAAATATTTTGAGATTAAATGTGAGAGAAATTGTCGGTCTTTCGGGGCCCTCAGAGGATGGGGGCCCTGGGCACTGGCCCCGTGTGCCCTTATGGTAAAGACGGTATTGCGACAAGGCTCGTATTTATCGAGATATACCCATCAGATTCAACCTTTAAAATCCTAGCAGGCCCCTCAACCCTACGAGTAATATATTGTCGTTCTCGAGTTCGTACATATGTGACGCCCTCGCGGTTAAGAACGTCGGTACTTCCGAAAGGCCGGTTTCCGGAGCAAGCGAAATGTTTCACTAAAGAAGACGAAACAAGATATATGGTCGACCCGCTATCGATCGTAGGTCTACCGGTATACCCTGTATGGTTGCAACTACGATTTTTGTTTCGAGATTCGGATTTTATTTTAACAAAACAGGTTTCTATCTTATAACCAGGTTTCTTACAAAAGGAACACGTTTCTGTTTCACGCCTTGATGAATTTTAACATGAGTGTCAGATTCATGTTAGAATTTACTTTATGTCTTTTATTACAATTAGCAAGTCCCGAGAGTCCACATGAAAAACATTTGTTACCTTCGAATCGCCGTTCCCTACCAAAATCGGTACGTTTCACTTTCGAAATATCACGTCGATTACGAGACACAAATTAAGATGTGTGGATACTAAAAATATTAGGACTGGGTTTAACATAAATTGATAAAAATTCAAATAAATCGCGCGGGGCATCAGCTTTGCGTTACTTACAGTTGCTCGTTTTTGTGAATCGGTAATCTCTGGAATAACTATTACGGAAATTAATTCGTCACTCAGACCAGTCACAATTCGTAGTCGCAGTAATGAACGGCGTGCATAATCAGCATATGTTGAATAGTGATCAGAGCTGGTATTCATTACGCAAAGCAAAATGTTAGCAACGTCAACGTTTATGGGACACAGCGGTTTAAACCCTTTTTTAAAATTACTCCAACTACGATAATTTGTGATCCACTCATTGAGCCATGTTCGAGCATCACCATTCAAACAAATATCTATCCGAGAAAGACTCTCATTGACACTTCAATTATTTGTTGCTTTGGCACGATTTACCTCTTGGCACCATGCTTCAGTGTCGTGCAGACCAAGATCGAAGTTAGAAATATAATACGGTTGATTAGATCGTACTGCGTTAACTAATATATCTGTTTGATCTAAATGTATTGCGCTACCCGAGAACGGACCTCGAGATGGCCTATCTGCCATGAGCACGGCTATCTCGTCGCGATCTATCAATTTGCTATTGTGGGGTACAAATCTAGAAGGTGGCGTGCCAAGAGGCTTTCCACTTTGCCATCCACCAACCTGTGGCGACAACGTGGAAACGGATTGATTTTCCAACATGTTTAAACGACCTATAATGTACTGTACTTGTTGTTTAAGATCGTTGCCGGGCGATAAACACCGACTCCGACTTATAACGATGACGGCATTTATTACTACGTCTATTTCTGCTTGAGATCTCCGATCAGACATAATTAAATCAATTCAAAATATAAACAGTAGGCTAATATTCAATACAAAAGAACAAAGTATCGTTATCAACAATAATGGATAAGGCGTAATGTCACCTGACCCTGTCGCATAAACACTATCCGATCTCGGCATTTGTAATGTAAACATGCAGCGCGGTACCTCACGCACTTCAAATTTCGATCGCCGATTCACATTTATGTATTCCAATCACGTATTTTAAAACTTTCAAACCAATCATAACAAAAACTTATACGAAATAAATTTAGTCCAGATATACCTGATATTAAAAGCGTATAAAATTGAATGCTTAAAACATATCAAACTGAAAAGCAAATTTCATACAAGTCTAAACGTATTCAAGCCGTGAATTTTAACGTCGTAACCCACTTCTGTTGAAAGAATTGGATGTATGTAAATCGGAAATTGAAATAAAATTAAAAGAGTAAACTATTATATAATACGCCGATAATTAGTTACCTCCACATATTATATGTAAGTAAGTAAGTAAGATAGGTCCAGTTCGAACCGAGTCCATTTCCAAAGTGAAACGCGTCGCAATCCCCCGCTTGACGCTGCTCAGCATCGCCCGCGTTGAAGCGAGGACCGCCAGCACTTTCTTAACTCAATTCCATCATGGCCTCTCCTGACAGATATATATATATATATATATATATATATATATATATATATATATATATATATATATATATGGACGAGAAACGTAATTCAATTTCGAATATCAATATCGTGAATCACTTCGGTTAACGGGGCACCGCTCAGTGCATTTTCGGTGCACGTGCACCGTGCGCGTTAGTGGTGGATTTCGTCGCAACGCGCACAGCAGCTATCACCAGCTGTTGTTGATAACGTATGTACGTACTCTACAGTACTTATAGCCTATCGATATCAGTATCGACGTTTTAGCCACCTTGCTTGTAACATTGAGCTTGATTCCATAATGTAGAGCGGTGGGTAACAAAGAATATTTACGAATTACTTAGATAGCAATGCAAGTGTTTTTAAACACAAAATTCTGTTAAATATTTTTTTTAATGTACAAAAAGGTGGAGCCGTGTTATATTATAAGCAATGTTTTCAAAATCGACAAAATTCAAATCGATCAAAAATAGAGAGAAATATGAAGCTTGTTGAACTCGTGACCACTTTTTCGATACACAATTAATATTATTATCAGTTATCATCTTCCACTAACTCAGGGCTGCACGAAACTGAATGCAATAAAATTGAAACTTGTCTTAGGGTTGCCAATTCTCCCGGGATTCCGAATTCTTCTGAAATTAGTTACTTAATATTGATTATATTCGACCTCTTGGAATTTAGTAAATATCTTCTACTTAATCAATACGCGACATTCTCATTTATTTTTAATGGATAAAAAAATATAATTTACTGGGATATAATTTTGAAAAATTAAAGCTGCAGTCGAAATAGTTCTTGGCGATGCTAAACTACGTACTATTGCTGCCACATTCGGAGTTCCTGTAATGTCACTTCATGACCACATAAAACGTCGTGGAAACAATTATCGCCCGTGGCTTGTTAGGAAGCCTATCTTTATTCATGAGCAAGAGAATAACATAAGAGACCATATAATAAGACTGTCTAACTGTTTTTACGGCTTAACATTTATGGAAATAAAACGATTGGTATGTGCCTATGTTGAAACTAACAGAATTATAAACCCAATCCAATAGAGATAAAGAAACAGCTGGAAAGGATTGGCTGTACGGATTCTTGAGACGCAATTCAGAAATTAGCATCAATAGCATCAGCAGGAATGAACCTATAAATAAAAATGAATTAAATTTTTTTTCGATAATTTGCAAAAAATAATGGATAAGACTTTATTACCTTCAAATAAAATATTCAATGTTCACGAGACCGGTGTGACTATCGGGCAGAAACAAGTAGAGGCTGCTATCAGTGGAGGGCGTGGCAAAAATATAACGGTTTGCTGCTGTATGGGTGCCTCCAGAAAATTTGTTCTACCATTGTTTATTTATCCAAGGGTCCTCATGACTCCATCACTTGAAAGAGATGGTCCATCTGGTTCAATATATTGATATTCCAAGTCCGGACGTAGGAACGAAGAGCTATTTGAACAATGGCTGTTACATTTTAAAAATCATATCAAAATGTCCATGGAAGTTTCAATACTCTTAATATTAGACGATCATAGCAGCCATATTTATTTAAGTATATTTGATTTTTATCGAAGTAATCGTATTAAAACGGTAACATTACCTTACATGTCTCACCGAACTCAACCGTCAAATATGGTATTGTTTAGTCCTTTAAAAACCACTTACCATAATGAGTATGACATGTACGTGAAAACTATACTAGGTTTCAAAAATTATCTGTAAACGATGTTGTTTTTCTTTTTACTGAAGCTTATATTAAAGTAGCAACTTTTGACAAAGGTATCGGAGTATTTGTTGTTACATGTATCCTACCCATAATTTTTCGAAAATTTACAGAATTATGTGCATTGACATCAGGGAACATTAACATTGAAACTGTGCAATCACATTTTCCTGAAATAACACCTGATTCTGATAACAGATATCCAAATTCAAGCACTTATCGGACGTATACTGTCGAGAGATCATGTTTTAATTCCGAATATACAGCATATTATACAAAAAATGGAACTGGTGTGCAAACAATTTGTTCTAATCAACTATTAACTGGTGATTCATCTGATATTAACCTGAATGTGAACACTATACGGATAATGATGAAGAAATAAGTTTCAATCAATTGATTCAATTGCCAAATAAAATATCAGCATAAGGGGAGAAGGAGGGAAAAGGACCTAAGAAACAACATTCAGAAATACTAACTTCGACTCCCATGAAGTATCAAAAGAGAAGTTGCAAAAAAAAACGGAAAAAATCTAAAAAACTTCCAAAGGACTAGGAAAACAGTCATACAGAGAAAAAAACAAGCCATATGAGAATGAGAGAGAAATAGCAGAAAAAAATAAGAGAAATTGTGCATAATATGTGGAGAGTTTGAACTCTATATAGAATTATGGTTCAGATGTACTGGTTGTGCCTCTTGAGTGCAAGAACTTTTCAGTGGTAAAGTCAGTCTATTATGTTTGTGACTATTGCAAAATCTAGAAACTCGGTTCCCTTATCTTTTTAATAGGTATTTTATATATTTTTAGATATATAAATTGTCATATTCTATGTTACTTTGTTTAGTTAATATATAAGTGTCTTTTTCTATCTGGTCATTAGGTATATTAAATAAGTACTTTAATTACTAACTTATTTTGCCAAAAAAATGTCAAAAATACGACTTGAAATTAGTTGTTGGCTTAGAGTAACACAGGACCCGGCTTCGGACCCGTGTTGGTCTAAGATTGTTGGCTATTTTTATTTAAATACCTAACAAAGATTGTGACCATTTTTTTTAGACACTTACGAAATTGAATATTTTCTTTCTTTAAGTACGGTTTCGAAGTATGGTAATACTCGAACTGAGTACGGTATTACCAGAGCCCTTCGGGTTAATTCGTATTTTCATAATCACATAAAATTGCATATTACTTTTTTCTTTATAGCCACATTATTTTAAGTTCGTAGACATACGTAGCCAACTATATAATGTAATAATATATAATATATATTTATATATATATACATATATATATTATATATATATATATATATATATATATATATATATATATATATTCTTCATTTACATTTTTTATACAATAATTTTTAAATAATAACATATATTCATGACTACATAATATCTAATGTTGCTATTTGCACAACTATAAACCACTGAACAAAAATGGATAAAACATTTGGAAAAATATAAAAACTGAAGCACTAACTCTGCGCTTCACTTTTACGAATATTTTTTTGGTAAATACCTAAAAAATTTATGGCAAATAGGTTACAATAATAGACGTAAGTAAAATTTTGCTTAAGTATTTCAAACTCTTCGTCTTTTTCGGTTACCTTAGAGCATAGACAAATTTAGATTTGTGTATGCTCTAAGGTAACGGTATTATTTATTTTAAACGGAACTATTTATTTTTCTATTTATTTATTTTAAACCGGCACTGAGCTGTCTACAACTGAGCGCTTCGACAGACAAAGAATGACTAATGTGTACGCAGGTGTATTGTTACCAGCGAACGTGTTGGACAGATCCATAGGTGAACGGACGATAACTATAGATGAGATTCGAGTGTTTACTATTTACCATTTACATGCATTATAGAGAAATAATAATGAAATCATATGCTCAGCGTCAAAAAGAGTATGGAAAGAGAATAAAAATCCAAAATACCATGAACAAAAATGAAATCTTGCCAGGCATGATATATACAACGAGGCAAAGACAATGCGACATTAAATTAATACTTGTTTCTTACTTTTTCATTAAAATACTTGTTTAGAGTTGAAAAAATAATGTAAGGAACTTCTTTATGGCGGGGGTGCCACGACCGCACAGTTTTTTCTTCGCTTTTTAAAATCATAAAACGCACATAGTACATGGCCTGTACGGAGTTCTTAATACTTATACGGATTTCTTAACACTCCTTGCATGAACAATTGCATATGTTGTATAAAGTTTCCCAAGTGTCTCTCTATTAAAACAATTACAATTGTAATAAAAAAATTAGCTGCCCATGAAGCATACGTACCCACGATGAGCTCCAGTAAAAGGCTTAAAAAGTAGCGAATCCTATGCGAGGCACGTCTAAGGAAATCGTTTTCCTCCCATGTCTAGCTGAATATTTGGAAAGTGGACTTGAAAAACATAATACACTAAATTATAAGATAATTCCAATAGGGTATTTGCCATATTTCCAAAAATTTACAAATGCCCTATTTCCAATAGGGTATTTGTCAATGGAGTTTTTGGAACATATTTGAAATTATTTACTGGAGGTAAAATACACATAACATAACATAAAAAGTATTATTACTTGTTAGTAATAGTGTTTACGTATGTAAGAATATGTTTTTTAATCCTTAATTCAAATTTGTCGAAAAAACGCTCAATTAGATATAGTAATAATTCATATAAGTCTTTCCAGGCGTGACGTTATTCCTAAATTGAGAAAGAGAATTATTTAAATTAATGAATGTCTGTTATCAATAGCGTAGACACTAAGAGATGAAAAGAATAAATATAATAAACTATATGTCCCAAATGTGGAAGGCACTAATACTTTTAATTGATATAATAATTTTAGAGAAGAATTCGAATTTCGAATGTTTTATTGTGAGTGATGATGCATATATAGATATATGTACATTGACACTTTCTATATGCTCGGACCCATCAAAATTATTTAAATAAAAGTATGTAAACATCAACCGTACCGCCAAAGGTTTGACTAAAATTAACGAAGTAATATGAGTCTGTGGTGAAGTTATTAATTTGCATTTAGTGCTTCCAGTGTTACAAAATATATACGAAGATGAATCCATGATGCAGAGTGCCTTTGTGTTTCATACAAAAAACTACACTAGAAAAAACTAATCATTGTTCAATAACGTAAAAAGGATATCTTTAGAAAATGGTTGCAACTTGCGCGGACAAAAGATGCGGTACGATAATAAAAAATAACATCATGCTTCTGATGACGTTTGTGGTCACATGATGTACATATGAAAAACTGTGTGTATTTTTTTTTCTTTGCAAGTTTTATATATATTTAAAGGTACAAGATGTTACGGCATTCTGAAAAGAGTATATGGTATTTTACACACAGGTTATCAAACAGCATTCTTAGCTCTCGATTTGTTAGAAAATGGCAACAATCGGCATGATTTATTAACATAGGCCAATATAAATTATGCTCCAAAATTCCTGGACCCGATATGGTGTAGTGTATCGAATTTGTTAGATTTGTGAAATAAACTTAAGGACCGATTTGCAGAATACTTATTCAGGGCATTCGATATCTCTGATCTGATGTAAATATTGTTGCTTATACTAAGGTGGAAATATTATTTGTAAGTATGGATTATCATCTCCGTACGCGACCTCACAGAAAACATTTAGATCAAATTAACTCGATAAAAGTACAACAGATAATTTCAGAAAATGCATCAAAATTAAATACTAAGCAGAAAGGAGTCTATAAACACATTCTTACAAGCATTAACATAACAGCGGGGATGATATGTTTCTAGAGGAAGCAATAAAACGTTTATTATTAATATGTTATTAACCAAAATATTAGCTAAAAAATTACTATAGCCGTTTTATCTGATATCACTGCAACATATAATCTAGAAGAAAATTAATCAACAAGAAAAACAGCATATTCCACGTTTAAAGTACCGGCTGAAGTGGCGCAGTGCAAAATCCAGTGTGCGATATATTAAAAAGAGCCACAATGCTAAAGTGTTATAGCGCTGGGTATCTGGAACGAATGTACAATAAAAAATAAAATATCGGTAGAAGCTGTTAACAGAGTGTTTAAAAAATCTGTGGTGCAGTAATAGTCTCGTCGAAGGAATCATCTTTTTGTTATCTAGTGATTTCGACAAACTCTGCCTTTTGCGGCGAGAGATACAAGCACTGTTGAAATGAATGCAAGTTTCAAACGTTCAGTATTTTGGTGACCTAAAAAAAATTAATTTTTTCAAAACATGAGAGCTCAAACGGATGGTATTTTTTGAATTACTGCTAGACATAGAAAAGTAGACGGAGGTAAACAGTAATTACAATATAAAAATACTGGACGCTCTTTTTAAGACTGCGGCTGATCTTTTTGGTTTTTTTTATTTTTTCTGGTTTTGCTATCTTATTCAATAGCATGAATATAATCTGACGACGGAGAATATTCTTGTATATGCGACGGAAATGTGTTGGCACTTACAAAATGACAAGTATCTCTTGTTAAACAGAGGTTTCTAGAAAAACATTCTAGCAATACCTTTCTTTTTACCCATTAATTTTGTGTCTAATCAAGATAAAGCAGTCCAGTTAAATTCTTGAACAACATTATCATATTTGGTCTACCTACTGAGTTTAAAATAGGAGTTCTAATAATGTCGTCCTAAAATTAAAATGTCTCAAAGCTTTATAGTGGTAAAAGACTCAAAAGTAATTTCGTTACAGAAAAATTTTGCAGAAGCTAGAATTTTAACTGGCTCACTGAAAGGAGACACCGTATTCGTTCTTCTAATTTCAATATTTAACCACAGTTATATATCCCAATTTAAACCGTTATTTCTGATTGCAGTATCTTTCGCTATCAAATTAATTAAATCCCAAAACCTAAATCTGGTAATTTTACATTCAATAATATATAATTGAACGTAAAATCACGCATTATTTTTAAAGCGTTACTTTGCATATTGTTTTCCGACAGTGTTACTATTACACTTTTCTCGTTTATCCTGCTATTGCTATCGAATACTAACTACGTTACTCTATACGTTGTTCTTAGGCAATTCGTTTCATTTGCAGATACAATATGGTAAAATTGCTCTCTGTTCCGATATATTTTATCTGTGTAGGTAGGTTATTAATACCAAAGTAACACGGTACATATTACTGCGCGACAATTATAATAATTATATTATAATAATTATATAATAATTATAATATTTCTCGAAAATTTCGAGAAATAGTTTCTGTAATGATATACGTTTCGCAACAATCACCTCTTGTCATGTAAAAGTTTTGACCCCTTCCTTTCACCATATTTTCGTGCCCAAAAACTCAAAGGCTGGAATTGAAATCCATTCAAAATTAGAAGATATGCTAAATACTTAATAAATATAATCATAAAAATTGGTAGCTATCATACACTAGCATTTAAATACCATTGGGCTCGTGCGCCCTCCATTTCTCTCTCTATATCTCACCTCCTCGTCCACGAGCGTCGGTTCACATGCTCCACAGAATATTATAAACATGCTCGGCGAACCTCGTTGAATATAATGGCACGTTCCATAAGATTTTCCCTTACCAAAAATCGCTCAACGTGCCTAAAGAAATTTTCACTTCAAAAAAAATTATCGTGCTAAAACGATTAATAAGCATTTTCACACAATTCATAGAAATAGGAATTTTTGCAAATATTTATCTTAGTTACGGCTTCTGACTTCACACTAAGTATAGTTATTGCTCTCCTTCGAATTATATTTTCAATATCTTTGGAAAAGTGTAGAACTAAGCCTTCGAAATTTAACATTTTAGAACTGATATTAAATTTGCTTTATACAAATCTAATTCTAAAAACTGTTTATATTCTTGAAAATAAATTATTAGCCACAAGTTTCTTATGACTTTGCCCGGTTAATGTATTAGATTTTAAAGCCATGACTGGAGTGTTATCTTTATTGAAGTGTCGATTTTATTTTAGTATTTGATTTGTAATAAAATTTGTTGTAATTACAAAACTTGTTGCATCATCTAAATTATTCATTGTAATTTTTTTTTTATTTTTTACGTTTCTGTTCAAAAGCGGTCCGTTCACCTATGGATCTGTCCAACACGTTCGCTGGTAACAATACACCTGCGTACACATTAGTCATTCTTTGTCTGTCGAAGCGCTCAGTTGTAGACAGCTCAGTGCCGGTTTAAAATAAATAAATAGAAAAATAAATAGTTCCGTTTAAAATAAATAATACCGTTACCTTAGAGCATACACAAATCTAAATTTGTCTATGCTCTAAGGTAACCGAAAAAGACGAAGAGTTTGAAATACTTAAGCAAAATTTTACTTACGTCTATTATTGTAACCTATTTGCCATAAATTTTTTAGGTATTTACCAAAAAAATATTCGTAAAAGTGAAGCGCAGAGTTAGTGCTTCAGTTTTTATATTTTTCCAAATGTTTTATCCATTTTTGTTCAGTGGTTTATAGTTGTGCAAATAGCAACATTAGATATTATGTAGTCATGAATATATGTTATTATTTAAAAATTATTGTATAAAAAATGTAAATGAAGAATATATATATATTTATATATATATATATATATATATATATATATTCTTCATTTACATTTTTTATACAATAATTTTTAAATAATAACATATATTCATGACTACATAATATCTAATGTTGCTATTTGCACAACTATAAACCACTGAACAAAAATGGATAAAACATTTGGAAAAATATAAAAACTGAAGCACTAACTCTGCGCTTCACTTTTACGAATATTTTTTTGGTAAATACCTAAAAAATTTATGGCAAATAGGTTACAATAATAGACGTAAGTAAAATTTTGCTTAAGTATTTCAAACTCTTCGTCTTTTTCGGTTACCTTAGAGCATAGACAAATTTAGATTTGTGTATGCTCTAAGGTAACGGTATTATTTATTTTAAACGGAACTATTTATTTTTCTATTTATTTATTTTAAACCGGCACTGAGCTGTCTACAACTGAGCGCTTCGACAGACAAAGAATGACTAATGTGTACACAGGTGTATTGTTACCAGCGAACGTGTTGGACAGATCCATAGGTGAACGGACCGCTTTTGAACAGAAACGTAAAAAATAAAAAAAAAATTACAATGAATAATTTAGATGATGCAACAAGTTTTGTAATTACAACAAATTTTATTACAAATCAAATACTAAAATAAAATCGACACTTCAATAAAGATAACACTCCAGTCATGGCTTTAAAATCTAATACATTAACCGGGCAAAGTCATAAGAAACTTGTGGCTAATAATTTATTTTCAAGAATATAAACAGTTTTTAGAATTAGATTTGTATAAAGCAAATTTAATATCAGTTCTAAAATGTTAAATTTCGAAGGCTTAGTTCTACACTTTTCCAAAGATATTGAAAATATAATTCGAAGGAGAGCAATAACTATACTTAGTGTGAAGTCAGAAGCCGTAACTAAGATAAATATTTGCAAAAATTCCTATTTCTATGAATTGTGTGAAAATGCTTATTAATCGTTTTAGCACGATAATTTTTTTTGAAGTGAAAATTTCTTTAGGCACGTTGAGCGATTTTTGGTAAGGGAAAATCTTATGGAACGTGCCATTATATTCAACGAGGTTCGCCGAGCATGTTTATAATATTCTGTGGAGCATGTGAACCGACGCTCGTGGACGAGGAGGTGAGATATAGAGAGAGAAATGGAGGGCGCACGAGCCCAATGGTATTTAAATGCTAGTGTATGATAGCTACCAATTTTTATGATTATATTTATTAAGTATTTAGCATATCTTCTAATTTTGAATGGATTTCAATTCCAGCCTTTGAGTTTTTGGGCACGAAAATATGGTGAAAGGAAGGGGTCAAAACTTTTACATGACAAGAGGTGATTGTTGCGAAACGTATATCATTACAGAAACTATTTCTCGAAATTTTCGAGAAATATTATAATTATTATATAATTATTATAATATAATTATTATAATTGTCGCGCAGTAATATGTACCGTGTTACTTTGGTATTAATAACCTACCTACACAGATAAAATATATCGGAACAGAGAGCAATTTTACCATATTGTATCTGCAAATGAAACGAATTGCCTAAGAACAACGTATAGAGTAACGTAGTTAGTATTCGATAGCAATAGCAGGATAAACGAGAAAAGTGTAATAGTAACACTGTCGGAAAACAATATGCAAAGTAACGCTTTAAAAATAATGCGTGATTTTACGTTCAATTATATATTATTGAATGTAAAATTACCAGATTTAGGTTTTGGGATTTAATTAATTTGATAGCGAAAGATACTGCAATCAGAAATAACGGTTTAAATTGGGATATATAACTGTGGTTAAATATTGAAATTAGAAGAACGAATACGGTGTCTCCTTTCAGTGAGCCAGTTAAAATTCTAGCTTCTGCAAAATTTTTCTGTAACGAAATTACTTTTGAGTCTTTTACCACTATAAAGCTTTGAGACATTTTAATTTTAGGACGACATTATTAGAACTCCTATTTTAAACTCAGTAGGTAGACCAAATATGATAATGTTGTTCAAGAATTTAACTGGACTGCTTTATCTTGATTAGACACAAAATTAATGGGTAAAAAGAAAGGTATTGCTAGAATGTTTTTCTAGAAACCTCTGTTTAACAAGAGATACTTGTCATTTTGTAAGTGCCAACACATTTCCGTCGCATATACAAGAATATTCTCCGTCGTCAGATTATATTCATGCTATTGAATAAGATAGCAAAACCAGAAAAAATAAAAAAAACCAAAAAGATCAGCCGCAGTCTTAAAAAGAGCGTCCAGTATTTTTATATTGTAATTACTGTTTACCTCCGTCTACTTTTCTATGTCTAGCAGTAATTCAAAAAATACCATCCGTTTGAGCTCTCATGTTTTGAAAAAATTAATTTTTTTTAGGTCACCAAAATACTGAACGTTTGAAACTTGCATTCATTTCAACAGTGCTTGTATCTCTCGCCGCAAAAGGCAGAGTTTGTCGAAATCACTAGATAACAAAAAGATGATTCCTTCGACGAGACTATTACTGCACCACAGATTTTTTAAACACTCTGTTAACAGCTTCTACCGATATTTTATTTTTTATTGTACATTCGTTCCAGATACCCAGCGCTATAACACTTTAGCATTGTGGCTCTTTTTAATATATCGCACACTGGATTTTGCACTGCGCCACTTCAGCCGGTACTTTAAACGTGGAATATGCTGTTTTTCTTGTTGATTAATTTTCTTCTAGATTATATGTTGCAGTGATATCAGATAAAACGGCTATAGTAATTTTTTAGCTAATATTTTGGTTAATAACATATTAATAATAAACGTTTTATTGCTTCCTCTAGAAACATATCATCCCCGCTGTTATGTTAATGCTTGTAAGAATGTGTTTATAGACTCCTTTCTGCTTAGTATTTAATTTTGATGCATTTTCTGAAATTATCTGTTGTACTTTTATCGAGTTAATTTGATCTAAATGTTTTCTGTGAGGTCGCGTACGGAGATGATAATCCATACTTACAAATAATATTTCCACCTTAGTATAAGCAACAATATTTACATCAGATCAGAGATATCGAATGCCCTGAATAAGTATTCTGCAAATCGGTCCTTAAGTTTATTTCACAAATCTAACAAATTCGATACACTACACCATATCGGGTCCAGGAATTTTGGAGCATAATTTATATTGGCCTATGTTAATAAATCATGCCGATTGTTGCCATTTTCTAACAAATCGAGAGCTAAGAATGCTGTTTGATAACCTGTGTGTAAAATACCATATACTCTTTTCAGAATGCCGTAACATCTTGTACCTTTAAATATATATAAAACTTGCAAAGAAAAAAAAATACACACAGTTTTTCATATGTACATCATGTGACCACAAACGTCATCAGAAGCATGATGTTATTTTTTATTATCGTACCGCATCTTTTGTCCGCGCAAGTTGCAACCATTTTCTAAAGATATCCTTTTTACGTTATTGAACAATGATTAGTTTTTTCTAGTGTAGTTTTTTGTATGAAACACAAAGGCACTCTGCATCATGGATTCATCTTCGTATATATTTTGTAACACTGGAAGCACTAAATGCAAATTAATAACTTCACCACAGACTCATATTACTTCGTTAATTTTAGTCAAACCTTTGGCGGTACGGTTGATGTTTACATACTTTTATTTAAATAATTTTGATGGGTCCGAGCATATAGAAAGTGTCAATGTACATATATCTATATATGCATCATCACTCACAATAAAACATTCGAAATTCGAATTCTTCTCTAAAATTATTATATCAATTAAAAGTATTAGTGCCTTCCACATTTGGGACATATAGTTTATTATATTTATTCTTTTCATCTCTTAGTGTCTACGCTATTGATAACAGACATTCATTAATTTAAATAATTCTCTTTCTCAATTTAGGAATAACGTCACGCCTGGAAAGACTTATATGAATTATTACTATATCTAATTGAGCGTTTTTTCGACAAATTTGAATTAAGGATTAAAAAACATATTCTTACATACGTAAACACTATTACTAACAAGTAATAATACTTTTTATGTTATGTTATGTGTATTTTACCTCCAGTAAATAATTTCAAATATGTTCCAAAAACTCCATTGACAAATACCCTATTGGAAATAGGGCATTTGTAAATTTTTGGAAATATGGCAAATACCCTATTGGAATTATCTTATAATTTAGTGTATTATGTTTTTCAAGTCCACTTTCCAAATATTCAGCTAGACATGGGAGGAAAACGATTTCCTTAGACGTGCCTCGCATAGGATTCGCTACTTTTTAAGCCTTTTACTGGAGCTCATCGTGGGTACGTATGCTTCATGGGCAGCTAATTTTTTTATTACAATTGTAATTGTTTTAATAGAGAGACACTTGGGAAACTTTATACAACATATGCAATTGTTCATGCAAGGAGTGTTAAGAAATCCGTATAAGTATTAAGAACTCCGTACAGGCCATGTACTATGTGCGTTTTATGATTTTAAAAAGCGAAGAAAAAACTGTGCGGTCGTGGCACCCCCGCCATAAAGAAGTTCCTTACATTATTTTTTCAACTCTAAACAAGTATTTTAATGAAAAAGTAAGAAACAAGTATTAATTTAATGTCGCATTGTCTTTGCCTCGTTGTATATATCATGCCTGGCAAGATTTCATTTTTGTTCATGGTATTTTGGATTTTTATTCTCTTTCCATACTCTTTTTGACGCTGAGCATATGATTTCATTATTATTTCTCTATAATGCATGTAAATGGTAAATAGTAAACACTCGAATCTCATCTATATTAAATGTATGTAAACAGTAAATACTTGTATTAAGTTATGTGATTTATTAGCTTACTTTTCTAAGTTTGCATTATTTATTTTTGCTGCAGTTTCTTTTTCTCGACTTTCCATTATAAAATTGCAATAATGACACAATATAAATCCCCTGTGAATTAAAAAAAAACAAAAACAAAATACTTAAAATTAATAAATTACAATAAATTGCCAGTGTATTCATTTATTTTCATTGTTAATTAAACTTTATTTAGATTGTTTGATGAAATAAAAAAAATAGATTTTTAGAATAATAAAATTTCATGTTAAATTTAAATTTAAGCATTTTAAAATATTTTTATTTTAATTATTTGAAAATTGAATTAAATTTCAAATTAATTTTAACATTAAATTTTATTATGCTACCAATTAATTTTTTTCTTGTTTTATTATTTTAAATTTTCTTTATTAAATCAATCAAATTAAATTTAGTTAGTTAATTTCAAGTTTATAATTTAATTTAAGGTTAATTTTAACATTAAATTCACATTATTCTAAAAATTTAACGTTTTCATATTTTATTATTTTAAAATTTATTTATTAAATCTATCAAATTTAAATTTTAAATTTTAAGTTTAAATTTAATTATCTTAAAAATTAAAATTTCATTATTTATATTTTTTAAAGGTTATTGTATTTTTTTTATTAAATTAATCAAATTTAAAAAGTACTTTTAGAATTAAATTTAATTATATCAAAAATTAAAATTAATTTATTTTTATTTTAATTGTTTTATTTTAAATTTAAATATTTTATAAAATGTAAATGAATTTAATGAATTGTTAACTGAAACAATCTAAATAAAGTTTAATTAAGTAATGAAAATAAATGAATATGCGGAATTTTTTTTGTAATTTATAAATTTTTAATATTTAGTGAATGATATAGCAATCGTTTATAATTTACAATGCAAATAAACACATACCGAATCGAAAACGGTCTGGCAGATGATTGGCTTACGATAAAAAGCCAGTAGAATAAAAAAAAATAATTTAAATAATATTTACACGTGTTTAGAATTGAGGTTATACAGCTGACCGCGCACAATGTTTGCTTGCTGCTCAAATGTCGATACTCGCACGAACATACACACATACAACCGTATATAATTGAAAGATACAGAAAAGGGGCAAAAGAGTGGCTTGCCGTGTGGTTCGTATTTTATTGGGGCAAGAATCTAAAACAACACCAGATCGTAGCGGCACTATTATTGGAACGAAGTTCTTTTACGCGTCTTACAGTAGAGTGAACTGGCAGAAATCATGATGTAAGGAAAAAGCGTTATTCCCCCTCCAGGCGACCTTTCTCTTTCGTTCTCCCTGTCTCTTTCTCTTTTTATTATATACAGTTGTATGCACAGAATAGATACGGTACAGAACGAACACGATCCTTACTAGCCCATATAAAAAAAGAGTCGCATTTGTTCATATATGGCAAAACGCTGTCAAAATAACTCCCCTTTCTCCACGCCTCACCTTTCCTGACCAAAGATTTGGATAATTATTATTAATGCCCATAGATGGTGTAATCTCTTACTCTCTGTTGTTCACAGATGGCGTTATCAAAGAAAGTAATTTTAATTCATAAACTTATTAAAATTATAAAAATATTTCACAAAAGACAAATATGAAAATAACATTACTATACAATTTAATATATTTTAAATATCATTACTATGAAAATACAATTCAAGAAAATTTAAATAAAATCGAAAATACAATTGTAAATAGTATCACGCGTCTCCAGGTAGCTTTCTGGAATCAACTAGGTAGTAATTGCATAAATGAAAGTGGACAACTCATCAACATCTGAAAACAAGCAAAAACATACACAAAGCGGACATGATTATAGCGATGTATGTCTTCCTTTAATTATAATAAAAGTCGTATTAATGACATCTGTTATTTCATATGACATATTCAGTTGTGCAAGCAAAAAAATGAGTGCATAAGGATATTATGGTATTATCATATAAATAACCTTAGACATTCCCCTACAGAAGCCCCTACTGGCTCGGTGTAGCATTACTGTATAATAATTTCCTAGGCTGGAAAGTTTTAAAGTTTTCAATAATAAAGTGTCTTCCGCAGATTCTATGTTTTACGTCTGAGGAGGTCATTCCAATTAACTGTCCAATTCTCCCTGCCACACAATTTCAGCCAAGCTTTTGCCCTGCAAAAAAAAAACATTGAGTTAGGTATAATAATTTCAATCAATCCGCCTTTTTCTTTCTTTAACAAACAACGTTTGATTAAATATAAATGAAGTTCACAACATCATTTAGTAAAAAATTAAATTTGGAAAATCAATTTACTACCAGCGAATACACCCAACAATGTCTGAAGTAATTTCACGGAGTTTTCTGGCAAGAAAAAACTTCCGTCACGAAACTGTAATTTGTATGGAAATATTTTTAAAATCCATTTTTTTTAATTATGTCGTAATCGGCGCCTATAACTAACTAAAACATCTTTTAGTGTAAGTTTTCTTTTAAACAAAACAGTAAAAATTCGTTTTAACCAGAACTTTGCAACTCTTCGAATTAAATTTCAACAATAAACAACTGTAACGTCGCAAGTCACCAATTGCTTTGCGCCGTTAGTGTATAAAATTATTTATTAATTTTTGAAATGTTATATAAAGCAATAATGGATAACACTTACCGGCTTTCGTTACGAAGCAGGGGAAAAATGACAATTTTGTCCTTTGTCCTATTTAGGAATTACACCCCAGACAATACACATCATTACAAAATAATCTTAATATATAATAAAACTAAATAACAAAGATCTGAACATGTAACAAAACAATAGCCACAACACCCTTTTCACTTAATTAATATACAAAACTTATAATATTAAATATGTGTAATATGTTTTTGTGCAGTAAAGTACTGTCAGTCGTTTTAAACAGACTCAGTGTTGAGTAGTTTCTCTCTGTGTTTTCTAGAGTGTTCGTAGCGTCTCTTGACACATAGTTGTTGCTAGATGTCGCTGTACACATTTAAAATTTGCCACCAATTTCCTTACGAGACGCTGTCACCAAATCGAGGACCTGCTTGACCACCCCCCGGTTGTATGTATGTGTGTTCGTGCGAGTATCGACATTTGAGCAGCAAGCAAACATTGTGCGCGGTTAGCTGTATAACCTCAATTCTAAACATGTGTAAATATTATTTAAACTTTGTTTTATTCTACTGGCTTTCTATTGTAAGCCAATCATCTGCTAGTCCGTTTCCAATTCGGTATGTATTTATTTTCATTATAAATTATTGCTATATCATTAATTAAATATTAATAATTTAGAAATTACAAACAATTTTCGGCAAATTTATTTATTATTATTAATTAATTAAACTTTACTTGGATTGTTTCAGTTAATTTTACAATTCATTATATACATTTAAATATTTGAAATATTTAAATTTAAAATAAAATAACTGAAATAAAAATAAATAAATTTTAAATTTTAATATAACTAAATTGAATCCTAAAAGTAATTTTAAATTTGATTAATTTATTAAAAAAATTAGAATAACTAAATTTTAATTTTTAAGGTAATTAAATTTAAACTTAAAATTAACTTTAAATTTGATTGATTTAATAAATAAATTTTAAAGTAATAAAATGAGAAAACATTAAATTTTTAGAATAATAAAATTTAATGTTAAAATAAATCATAAATTTAATTTATTTTTGAAATAAGTAAAATAAAAATAATTAGATATTAACTTAAAATTAACTTTAAATTTAATTTGATTGATTTAATAAAAAAATTTAAAATAAGAAAACTTTAATTGGTAGAATATTAATATTTAATGTTAGAATTAATTTTAAATTTAATTCAATTTTGAAATATTTAAAATTATTTTTATTAATTTTAACATGAAATGTGTATATTTTTTAAAATGTATTATTGCAATTATATATATATATATATATATATATAATTGTAAAAGTACAAAATACACTTAAATGTCAATAGAACACATTATTAGCAACTATAAGGTTGAGATCCATTCAACTAAATTTTTTTAAATTTTCTTATCACCACTCAGATATTTCAAACCAATAGCAATATATAATCAATAATATAGTTAAAAAGAAAATATTTACTAAGTAGAGTCTGCACATACTATTATTATTATCATCACAGATTTTTTAAGAATCTTATTTTGCAGAGAGATTAGAGGTTTAAATTTGTTTTCTTATGCATCGCTTCAAGACGTTATTCCATAGTTTAATTACTTAAGCAACTCAACTTATAAACACTTTTGCAAAAAAACGGGCACTTATAGGAATAAACCATATCAGAGTTATTTTATTATTATTTGATGCATTTTATATGGCGATATGATATAGCTAGAGTTTATTTTTGAATATTTTTTATTAATTTAACCTAAAATTTGAAAATTAGTAACGAGTATGGCCTCCTCTAGCTAAAATCAATGCGCTTAATCTGCTAGGCACGCTTTCGACGACGTTTTTTATCATTTCCTGAGGAATACGTTCCCATTCAGCGACGATCACATTTTTAAGGGCCTCAATGTTTTCTGGAGCTGGTTCTACGACTTTGACGCGTCGTTTGAGATTATCCCATATGTGTTCTATCGGATTGAGGTCGGGACTTCTAGCTGGTCTGTCTAACCGACGAATTCCGGCCTCCTGCATATACGCATCAATGTCTCTAGAGCGGTAGGCGCGAGCGTTGTCGTCCATAAAAATGAACATCGTCTCCAACTGCTGTTAATGCGGGTTGGGCATGAGGAATAAGAATCTCTGTTATGTACCTTTACGCCTTAAGTGTGCCATTTTCTATAAAAACTAACTCGGTACGGTCAACTAAGTTAATACCAGCCCAAAACATTACGGAGCCTCCACCGTAAGGGGTGATTTCCTCAAAGCACACTTTTGCGAAGCGTTCTCCATGTCTTCGTAAGACTCGCCGACGTCGATCCTCACCACTAATCGATATACGAGCTTCATCGGAGGATAAAACACTATTCCAGTCTTGTTGAGTCCATGACGAAAACTTTGAGCGAATCTCAATCTGGAAATTCGATGCTCACGGAACAATGTAGGGCCCGAGCTGGGCGATAGATACGTATATTGACGACCTGAAGTCTCCTTCTAGACTGTCCATAGGCTTACTCGTGTACCTCTGACGTCCTCGACGTTCTGTTTGAGATCCACTTACGTAACTTGACGATTTCGTAGCGCTTGACTGACTATGAAGCGGTCGTCCCGTGGCTCAGTACACCGTTTTCTTCTAGAACCTGGCCTTCTACTGACGGAACCCGTTTCGTGGTATCGTTGCCAGGTCCTTTGGATGGTGGAACGGTTCACATTATACTGCTGAGACACATAACATTGGCTAGAGCCTTCTTCAAGCAGCGCAATAATTTTACTAAGTAGCAATAATTATACTTTAGAAATTCTACTCTTTACTTCAAACCATTTTTTTCCAGAAGATAAAATAACTTCTTTCATATGCTGGTGATACAGCATATGAAACAAGCAAATGGGAAAAAAAATTTAAAAATTTTTCGGAAATTGTGCACACTGTTGGAAAAACTTGCCTTGCTAATATAATCAAAATCACACAATAAAAATAAAAAAATCTCACCGCTCGTCTTAATAACTCCTACCAATGGTTTCCAATGAAAATGTTTTCAAACTTTATTCATTTAATCTATGCCGCACTTATCTCTCAAAAAATTTATTTGTAAGTTATTAGCTTTCTTGCATACCTGACAAACATTTTTAAAATTCTTCATAAACCGTATGATAATCTTGATTTATGATAAGTGAAATATAATGGTTATACCTAGTTGTTCCTTTTAAGAATAATTATGGTAACGCATTTATTCCTCTGTTTGCGCAGTGCCTCTAGTGCGCTATTTTATTTATAAAAAGTCGTAAGTTTGACAAAACTTTTATTAGAAACTATACAGTATTTATAATAGATGTAGTTGTAGTTCAAATGTATACAATTTTATATTTAATGTATTTTATATGTAATAATGTGGAACATAAATATGTTGTTAATAAGCTCATTCATTTATATGCCGCACTTGCCTTGACTGATCTTTTTCTAACAAAACCTACGAAACTGCCTAAACACAAAGAAAAGAAAAGATTTGTTAATCTGTATATTAATAATAACTTATCTATGGCATTACTACCATACGAAAAGTAAACCATGTATGAATTCGCAATAGAATAAATCATAACCTGAAAATGTTTGATTTAAAAAAAGGAATACTTATTTTATCTCCGACTAGTGAAGAACTTTCCTCAAATTTGGAATGTTTCTTTATTATAAGCTGAAGAAAAGTCTAGGAAGGTAGCTACGAGGAACTCTTGCTGAGAGAGGGCAAGTCGGCCATCTTACCATCGTACATCGGCCATCGAGCAGAAGGCCGAAGTTGGCCATCGTACTATTAGCTTTTTTGAAGCCAAATTGTTTGTTTGGGTAAAAGAGGCTGGAAAACAGACCGAAAGTGTATGATATTAGTCCAGACGAAAGAAGAATGAGTAGAAAGAGAGAGAGAGAGAGATTGACCACAGAGTATCTTGTTCTGCGAGATGAACAGAACATCTTCTAGTTTTTCCTTTTTTTAAGGAAAATTGTTTTTTGTGCAATTCGTTTTCTCAAAAATTTGTGCGTTTCTCAAAAATTAATTTCAGATGTATTATACCTCACTTCATGTAGATTTAAACTTCACTTTAAGATAATTTATTGATACTTTAAAACAAAATACTCTGAAAATATTAAAAAATAGCCCAATCGTCCAAGCCAAAATCGTTGAATATATATATATATATATATGTATATATATGTATATATATATATATATATATATATATATATATATATATATATATATTCAACGGTCGTGTAATAACGAGAATATTATTTTATTATTATTATATTATAGGTTAACGAGAATATGCAAAATACGAAAAGTACAAATAAGGCAACACACACAGCGATGAATACTTGACACATATGTTAAAATTTTCACATGTTTTTCCGTACGTGCTGCCAATAAAGATTATAGCTAGCACCCTTAATGTTCACGTTTTCATAACGTTTATTTTAACAATTTCGGAGTTGGAATAGTTCTGAAGATATTGTCGAAAATTCATAACACATTTTGATGAACATTTTCGAAAAGATCTCTAGAACGATTTACCTATATAGCCCATATATGCAGCCGACTGTGATAACGTAATCATATTTAAGATAAAATTAAGTCTTCTTATTAAGACACAATTAAGTTTAAATTGCACTTCGTGCACTAGGAAAGTGAACTTTAAAAAAAGGTTTGTAATGATTAGCGAGAGTTTTATATACGGATGTTCAACATCGGGCAACATGAATGTTTTACCTTAATTTTTCTTTCATATATGTATCTCATTATGATAAGGTAAAAAACATATTGGAGATAAAGTTAACAATCTTTGCATTAAGGCAAAGTTAATCTTAAATTGCACTCTATGCACTTAAAAACTAAACATAAAGTACAAAAGGGTTCGACAGGTTCATATGCGGACGCGCAATACGACATGAAAATTTATGCTAATTTGGCATCCACATATGTAGTTATCTGTAAGAACGTAATCATATCTAGGATGAAATTGAAAGTCCTATTACGTTAGCTACCACGATTATAAGATAATGATAGTGATAACTAATTAAATAAAAAACATTAAACTGAATACAACACTTACTTAGCTGTTGCACAACTAATGATATGCAGTGTATATCAATGTCAAACAACAATTAATATTAGTGTAGTTATTATGTGGTGTTAACTGGTTCTATATTTTATGGTCTTACTTAAGTTGATCTTAAAAGTTTTTGATGACTAAGGGCCGGTATTTTCAATCGCCAGATCTAAATGATGTAATACGATCAAATTTAAAGAATCTTTGTCAGCTAAAATCGGCTGTTACTTTTCAGTAATTACCAAACATTGGCCAAAGATGAAAGGTGACACTGAGACCATTGTCGTTTGATCCTGTTACTCTTTATAGGGTCAATAACTTATATCCAGAGATTGAAAAACCGATCCTAAGGTAAAGTTAAAAACTATTTTGATATGCTTTGATGAGATCATATCTTAGAAGATAATAAACCGAAAATACAAAATAAACAATGTTTACCTTTACTTTCTAAATTACCTAAGATCGAAGACACTACCGTTGCACCGCGAGATTAGATTGGATAGGTATCCAAGAAACAATATAATAGTTATCATAAATTTAAATAAGCATTTTATGATATTCTATAGAATGATTATGCTTAATGCCTTTTATGTGTGTTTTGGATGAACATTTTTAACTTTAACTAATCTTTCTTATTCTGCACAAGAATCAAGACATTTACTGCAAAGTTCTTCACATTCATGACGTTTCTGTGGTCATTTACATTTTATATGTTTTATGAAAATTTTCAAAGATATATTTTTGGTCGTGACGTTCAAGGGGCGAGATTTCTTCTTTTCTTCACCGTAATTTCTGCAAAGTTAGTAACATTTCCAATATAACGTACTTCTCGTGTCTCAGGTCTAGTATCAGTAACACTAATTCCTATAGGCACAGTTGACATTGCAATATCGTAGTCCACTAGGTCATCGGTCTCATCTTCTATTTCTTGTAACAAATCTTGTTCTAAATCCAATTTAATTTAAGTAGGTAGTGTAAGAAAAAGAAACATGCTTAATAGCTTAAACGCTTTATCTAACCTGGGCTTTGATAATATAACTCTTTGTGCTCTTCCATTTTCCGTTCCTTTTTAGGAAAAACAAAATAAGACCATTCACATTCTCAATATTATTAAGAATATTTGATATGTCGTAACAGTGACAAATTTCAATTTTTTTACTTAATTATGTTATTAATAATTTTGGTATAAATGCGGTTTAGAACCACGCACTTTTTGACAATTTTTTTGATACCATTTGAAAGAATATACATTAAAAACGACATATCTAAAAAAATTTGCAGCTGACTATTATTTATTATAAAAAAAATTGTACCTGATGATTTTGTTTGCGATGGAATAGATTTTAACCTTTTTTTCTAGTTATTTCACTTATTCTTTTATCACTAACTACTTATTACACAATTAAAAGCATAATTTGTTATGAAGTATTTTAAGAATTTATAACAAAAATGAATTATCAAAATTGAACATTTTTTTAACCTGTCAATTTAAACAACTACATTTTGCTTGTCTTGTCTTTGATTATATAGCCTTCGTTCCCTCCAGAGAGAACCTTTGCCAATGTCAAGTGTGGAAAAAAGGCTAAGCAACACTGATTAAGTCATATTTCGGATATTTGTCATTGTTGCTTGTTAACAAAAGAATAAACTATACAAGAAAACAAAAATTAAATAAGAACTTGGCTACAATTAAAGAAAAAGAACAAAATGAGATTATAACATACAGAGGGTACAAAATAAGTATATACAAATAAACAAACAAATATAAAAACAAAAATAAACAAGAATATAAATATGAAAAATTCTATATTTTGACGTCGTTCTTTCTTATGAACTGAATGATTAATCCTAGAATGGGTTTGGTGGCAATAAATAAAAGTGATCTTATGTTGATGGGCAATTGAATTTTATATATTAATAATTTGGAAATAAACGAAGGAAATCGATTATTCAATGGACATGAAAAAAATGAGATGATTTAGATCGCCTTCTCCAAGCCTACAATCGCAAATTGGAGATTCTCTGACCCGCAGTCTAGCCAAATGGCTAGAAAACTGACCCAAACGCATGCAAGATACCACAGACGATTCCTTTCGAGAGAAAGTAAATGTTGAGAACCAAGGTTTTGTGGGTATAAAAGATTGGATCTGGAAATATCCCGCACCCGTAATCTGGGATGATCTTTTCCACGCCCTTTGCCAGTCAGATGTCATCCAGAAACGAGTCATGGGAAGGATATCGTCTATGAAATTATTAGTGAAACATGGATCCCTGTTCACGACGGCAAACCGAGCTTTTGCGTCGACTATTTCATTACCTACTATGCCCGAGTGACTAGGGATCCATGCAAGAACGACATCGAATGCCGATCTCTCCAAATCAAGCGTATGTTGCTTGATCCGGAAGCTTGATCCAGGCTGTTCCAGCTTGATCCAGGAAGCCACAGTTCGAAGAAAATGAATTAGCGAGAAGAGACTGTAAACAACTTAAGGACTCAGAGAAGATAAGGAGCCTGCGAATCTTTTTGAGTAGAGCATAATTCAAGGCCTTCATAATAGCATGGCATTCCCCGGAGAATTCCAAACAATCCTTAGGAAGGCGAAAGTATGCTGAATGAGCGGTGGATGGAGAGTAAAATGACGCTCCGACATAGCCACCTCTAAGGGTTTTTGATGCATCTGTGTATATTCGCGTCCAATCCATCCAAAAAGAATTCAAGATAGAATTGAACAGCGAATTAGCATTTTTGGACTCCTTATCAACTCCAAAACACAAATTTATATTTGGCCTGTGAATTACCGAGTCAAATGGGAAACTATAGAGGGAGAGAAGAATTTTGATAAACAGGTTTAGTGAGGGATTTTAATCTTTGGAAGCTAACGGTAAGAAGAGGTCGGGACTTAGAACGCCAAAAAGGAGCATGCTCAATAAACCTAGAGAGGAGGGCGAGTTTTGGAAAAATAGGGTGAGTAGAAAACCTAGCTGCCTTCAGTAAATAACGATCAGCTAGGTGTTGTCGCCGGAGGTTTAAAGGAGGATTAACACATTCTACTTGTAGGGACTGGATTTCATAGCACCACTATGATCTTCAGAGCTTGAAACTGAATGCGGGTCAATTTAGTGGCATTTGATTTGGAAATAGAATCTAGTAGAAATGAACCATATTCTAGATGACTACGGACTTGAGCGTTATATATTAACTTTAATGTGGAAGGGTGAGAATCCCACCACACTCATTTTCAGGTTGAGGAATTTGGAAGTCTGCCCATACTTGTTCTAGAGCCGGGCGGTGAGACGAGACGGAGAGTACAAATTTTTTGAAGAAATTTGAGATTATGATTTTTTAACAGAAGTGACCATTTTGGACGCTTCCGTATAGGAAATGTCTCTTTTAGACATTTTAAATTTTATTTTTTTTGCCTTTCGAGTTCTGGATAAATTCTATCAGTGGAATCATGATTTCCGCAGCAAAAGATACATTTTGTTTTATCAAGAAGAAGTGGGCGGTTTCTCCCAACGTGATCTTCATCACATCGGAAACAACGCTCGGAAGAACATGACCAAACCTTCAACATTTGAAGCACTGTATTGTAGGGAATTCATATTTTGAAACTGGAAGCGATGAGTAAGACATATATATGCGCTGAGGACGAACTTGGCCATCAAAGGTAATGACCGTCGTCTCAGACGGAAAATGTATAGGCTGGCCATCAATTATTTTTTTAAAGTTTAAACGGCGGACTTTAGTAACCTTACCGCACCCTTCTGGGACTTCTATGTTGTGTAAAATCCTAGTCAGACCAGTTGACTGGAACATTGCGAACAATGCCCATGCGACTGACGTTAAAGGAGGGGATGAACAATTTGTTCTGTCCCATGAAGGCAGAGTCGTTAACGAAGCGATTGGCGGCATCAGCAAATGAAAATTCCACCGAAATCCTATTCCTGCCAATTTGTTTCACTCCGTCTCGAATAATGACATCAACATGATAATTTTTTAAAGCGGAACGAAATTTAACAGCATGACACGAGAATCCGGAATTAGGCTGGGGTTCTTTTCTTTGAACGTGGACAATAAACGGTCCAACGTCGTCAGAGTCGTATAAACGGCCCTCATAAGAATTCGGAGGGTGGGAGGGAGGAGATGAGGTCGGGGTTGAAGGAAGTAATTTCGAATTTGTTTTTGAAAGAGGACTGTGAGGAGTTGTATCCTCTGTTTCCGTGCAGGAACAGTCAGACGGATGAAAAAAGGGAATATTTATAGACTTATTTTTTTACAATTTGTTCTTTTACTATGTTTGGTTTTTCGTTTTATTTCCTATTGAAAGTCCGTTACGGTAACAAAACTGACAGGGAAGGAAGGAGAAGCAAATTCAATATTAGACATAGGTGATCCTGGAGGTTTAGGAGGATGAGGAGAAGGGTCTGGAGATTTAGGAGGAATTCACGAAAATGAATAATACAAAAAATAAACAAAAGAACAAACTTACCGAACACAACACTGATTATAACAATAGATGGAATATAGCTACGGTCAAAAATTAAATAAAATAGATTTAAAATACAAATAAAACAAAAACTTATTGCAACAAAATAGACTAAATAACACGAAAATAATAATAAAATAATAGGGTTGCGAAAAACCTTTCCACTTCGTTTGATGATTTCTATGGCAATGCCTACATTTTGCTTAAATGGTGTCAACATTCAGGAAACAATAAAGTCTTTATCTTTGATTATATAGCGTTACAATAAAGTCTATTAGTATTATGGCATATATCTTTTTTCGATATTTTTTGGCATTCATTTCACTATGTAGTTTCCTAAATTTTAAATATATTTTAAATTCACATAATATTTTTTTCATTTTTGTCATTTTATAATTAATTTTATTAATAATAAAAAGTTTAATATTGATAAATTTATTGTTGATTATTTAAATTAAGCTAAGTTCTTATTATTTTTAAAAAAGTATTATTTTTAAAAATACGCCATTTTAAATTATCTTCGATACAATGTTTCCAGACAAAGAAAAAACATGTTCATTTATTGTCGAAGGTGGCTTTACAGTCATCAAAACCTTGTACAAGTTTTCCAAGTTTGGGGTTCGTTTTCCCGTTGTTTTAAATAGTTTAGTTTTAAACAATCTTTTTGGTAAATGAGAATCGATGATATTGTCAGTAGAAATTATCGGCAAATTAGCTTTTTGTATCTGGTTTATTTACGGTGATTTGCTTGAAAGTAAACCGGTCTTTATATCGTAGTATCTACAAAATGCGTTCTAGAAAAAATAGAAATATTTAATGACTAATTGGTGATGCTAGTAACGAAGGGATACTTATTAACCTAGTTGGATCGAATCGCATAACGGAGGACACGGGAAACTATTAGTGGATTTACAAAGGTCCCCTTTGTTGTTACAGGTGAGATGGTACAGGTTCCTGGAGGGGCTCTGAGACAACGAACGATATTTTTCGGGTTCTCGAGTTCTCGGTGCGCTTTTTCTTGTCTGGAAAGTGGGTGGATTTCACGAGATTTCTTGCTTAAAGAAATCTCAACCAGTAATCCTAGATGGAGTGGTATTTTATGTATAATGAAACATCCTTGGAATTAAGTAATTTTATCGAGATATTCGTATTTCAAATCTTTAATAAAGTACGACACCCCCCCAACTTTCAATGTATCGTCGCGAAAAATTCATATAAAACACAAAAATATAGCTTTTAATCAGTACCTACTTTCAATGAAAATTATAATAGACACTGAAACATTTTGGAAAAAATATTTTTCAAGATGTTATGTTATTCATAAAGTTTAAATTAAATATAAGTTGCAATCATTAAATGGATAACTTCTTTATAAATAATAATCAAGCCTGATAAATTAGATACATAGGTACTCAACTGAACAATTTACTTATCTGGTCTTTATGATATTTATTTGTGTTTCTCAAGTGAATCTTATTTTTATATTTAATTTTAACTTTGAGAAGCTTATCTCTAAGCAGAAGCTGTACTGATTGGAACAGTGAGAATGATTCTGTTGCTGTGTAAACATACGGATATACTTGTTCCAAATTATTTTCTAAAATGTACACGATAAGTTGTTTTGCATCGTCAATAGAGTCTAGTGAATGAGATTTCAAAAGCTGGAGTCCTTCATATAGTTGGAAAGGCCGTATGTCGTTACTTTCGCCTTCCCTAAGTACTGTACTTAAATCATTACAATGCTTGAGGTCTTGTTTTGTTATAGATTTAAAATAATTGATATTATAAATAAAACCAATTCGTTCAAAATATTCATTGCGCGTTTTGAATCAACATTCGGTGTCCACTATTATAGAATCTGTCAGTGGGTTAAAAATTTATCTCTGTATTACATTTGAACAGATTGTGAAGGTTCATTAATATGTTCATAACCAAATATTTGTTTCTTCTTTGCTAATCTTTTTTCTTTAAATTGAGACGTAATTTCGTTACTACTTTTTTCACCAAACCAAATCGAGCCACTGCAATGCTGTATTACGATATTCTTAATCCAGTTACAAAAAGAACGTAAAGTATTAACAGTGATCTTCAAGTTCACTTGAACCGATTGCTATAGTTTGCTTATAATATTCACATGTAATAAAATCTCGTATTACACACGTGTTGCAAGAATAAACTCAAAACGAAATGTTAATACATTTCATTCAGGACTTCTTCGCAGTCGCTTAAAGTATCAGAATCATCGGTTTTACTTTTCGGGTCATTCACACATTCGTTAAAATCATCAAATTGCAATAATATCACTTTTATTGCTCTAATCTTACTCTTCAATCTTTTTCAGGCATAGATTTTAATGTCAATTTTAATTTAGTTTCGATAAGATTCCAACGCTTGCTAGACTTTAAAAAGAGCAAGTCCATTTTATTGAAAAAGTCAAAAAATGTTTTGGCTGTTGTAGAAGACTTAGCTGTATCTATCAAAAGTAAATTTCAATTGTGGCATCCGCACGGCGTGAAGGATGCTCTTGGATTTTTATTGAGTATTCTTGTTCTATCACCTCTGTTAATGCTGACCATATTGACGCCGTTATCCTATACATGTCCACGATAGTTTTGGATATCTAGATGATTGTTTTCCTTGTTTTTTTTTAATATTGAATTTGTTAAATACTCACCATAAACTCACAATAACAAAATGTTTCTCTGATGCTCCGCTTGAAGAATTCCAAATTCTTAAATTATTGATATTTATTCAACACGGCTCACATCCCTGGTACAATCGAGCATGAACACCTTGTATTTTGCTTATTTGACTTGGTGTATAATTTCGTCAATAACTGATTTAGACATTAATGCAAATAATTAAGTTTGCATGTCGAGGTTAAGATTATGCTGAGTAAGTTTATTTTTCATTAATATTTTTCACGTGTTCCCGCATTGTCGCAAAGAAGTCATGACGCTACCAAAAAGTTCAGAAAGCACATTAACACAAATTATAAATTTGAAAGACTCACATTTTGAAGAACTGGCGAACTTTTAGGGGTTAAAACAAACTGTATTTATTTATTTATTTTATTTCCTTTCAAGCAGGACTATTAAAGTCTCTTTTGACATGTCAGGATTTAACTTCTAATTATTATGAATAAATATCCTTATTGTATATCTACACGTATATCTACAAATTAATCAATCTGTCCCTCATAATGAGGATCAGAAAGTACATTTTACACTATACTGTACACTATAATGACCTCCACACATCTTTATCTTCAAAATAATACCTGATGCTGTAATAAGCCTTTCAAATAAACAGTTGTTTAATATGAATTTTAAATTTCACTATGGGAAGGTTTATTATATCCTCAGGTATCTTATTGAAAAAGCGGACACCGTTACCCAGGAAAGACTTATTAGCAATTTGTAATTTTAAGATTGTGAATTTTATTTTTTGTATTAAGAGTATGAATGTCAGACCATTTAACAAATAAATTTAATTTCTTTTTGACATACAATAGGTTTTCATAGATATATAACGACGGCAAGGTTAGAATATTTGTCTCTTTAAATAGTTCTTGAAATGTTTCTTTCCTATCCACTTTGAAAATTAAGGAGATGTCACTAGCAAAATTAAATAGAGAACAATATGGCACATATCTCTTAACATAAATGGTAAGTCATTAATATAGACAAGGAACAAAAATGGACCCAGTTTAGAGCCCTGAGGCGCTTTTTTTAACGTAACGTTTAAGTGATTTAATTTCATTAATTTTTTAATTCCTTTGTGGGTGTCAAGTGTATATGTAACGCAATAATCGTGCAATATGTAACGATAAATTCATTGTGAATATGGTGAGTAATAACCATGTAATATACAAATTTCAAAACAATTGCCGAAATGTTTCTGGTTCTCAAGCGCATTTGTTCCATAATTTTATATTAATTATGGATACTATGTAAATATCTAGAATATATTTAGTTAAGTTTGCTAGACTACTAGCTTATTGCATTGACTCTGTTACAGATATCATGACGCATGTTCACGATAACGACACAATATTGTGGATAATAATTCAAACCATTAAAAAGGACAACATAGAAGTATTGTAATAATTTGATATTTACTTATCAAAACATAAATCGCTACTCATGTAAAATTCTAAACATTGATTTATTTATTGAAAAATACAAAGCTGACCTATTATGTTTTACTGAAACATGGGTCAAAGTCGATAATGTGAATTTTAATATACATAATTTACATAGTGGCCAGTATTCAGGGAGGCTCATTGTTATTACATAACAATAAATTGAAATTTAAAGAAAGGAAAGATATCACGCAATGTTCTATTGAACGTGTGTGCGATATCGTCTATGCTGAGATGAATGAATATATAGTCTTATGTGTATATAGTCCACCGTTATCCAACATTATGTAATTTCTACCAATATTAGAATATGTTTTAAGTAAACTAAATACTAATAAATATATTATACTATGTGGTGACTTTAATTTTGATATTGTATTGGATTCTGTTGAGAAATAAAGATTCATTGACCTGTTTTTGTCATTTAATCTGGATTATGTATTTAATGAACCAACTAGAGTTACTCCCGTATCCGCAACTTGCATAGACAACATAATAACAAATGGTAAAATTATAAGTAAAAAAGTAATATATTTAGTTAGATTTAACCATAAATGTCTTCTTATTAAATTATCCTCTAAAGGGAACAAGCAAGGAAAGCGGACGTTTGTGTCTTTGACTAAATCCAGGTTGGATAAATTTAATTCCAACATTAAAACTAAATTAAGCTTTTTCAAAGTTGATTCACGAGATCCAAATGTCTTGTATGGCTTTTTTTTTAAATAGTGAGTAGCGTTTGTGCAAAAAAGAAAATAACTATACAAAATAATATATGTTTTAATATATTTACGATAAAGGGAATACGGAAAAGATGAGACATTTTATACGATTTCAGTGATAAACGATCATTTACTAACGACAAAACTTTCCATAATTATGTTAAAAGATATTCAAAGATATTTAAGAAAATATGTTTACAGGAAAAACATTTTATACACAAGTAATAAAATGAAATTGTCTCATAGCAAAACGAAAATTACATGGAAAATCATCCATTCTGAAACTAGCAACATAAAAAATAACGATAAAACATTGACATTAAAATAAAATGACGTGATAGTTTCAGATCAGAAATTGGTAGCCACTGAGTTCAGATATTCCTATTTAAACTACAAGAGTTCTCGCTTGTGGATGACAAAACAAAATGTCAAACTAAATGTGTCTAAATTTTAATCATGTGACGTAGATATATTATAAAAACCTTTAAATAGCTAAACGTAAAAAAGTCTAAAGATTTATGGGGGCTGTCAGTTGAAGCCATTGGATCTGTTATCCTAAAAATTGTTCCAAACCCTAGCACTTTCACTTAATATATGTACAAAGGTAAGTTTTCCGATTTGATGAAACACAGTAAAATTGTTCCTATTTTTAAGGTGGGTTGTACGAGCGACCGTACAAATTATCGTTCAATCTCAGTGTTATCTGCTCTCAGTAATTTTTTTAACTCATGTTAAAGCAACTTCTCTATCACTTTAATAAACATAGGATCTTACATAATTTACAGTCTGGATTTACCAGAGGAAAACCCACGCAAAATGCTAGATTTCAACTCATTAAAACTACCTACACAGCCTGGAAGAATTCCTAGGATACTACTATAGGAATTGTCTCTGACCGTTCCAAGGCTCTTGATTGCGTTGATCATAACACACTTAGCAATAAGCTAAGCTATTACGGTACTGAGGTAATGGCGATCGATCTTATTAAGTCCTATTCGTCAAGTCGGGAACGAAGTTAATGGTACTAATTCGAAAGAATCTATTATAATGAAATTGGGCGCACCTCATGGCTCTATACTGGGTCCATTTTTGTTCCTCGTTATATTATTAATGACTTACCATTTATGTTAAGAGATATGTGCGATATTGTTCTTTATTTATTTTTGCTGGTGACATCTCCTTAATTTTCAAAGTGGATAGGAAAGAAACTGAACTAACAAATATTAATGAAACTCTAAATAAAGTACATAAATGATTTTCAGTTTGCCTAATGTACACCAGGTCAGTGGCTGTGTAATTTTAAATAACAAAGTACTAGAATTAGTAACCACCACCACTTTCCTGAGTAGAACTCTAGATCATAATTACAATGGGCTGCTCATACACATTCAATAGCTAGTAGCTAAGCTCAGCTGCGTTTGCAGTTAGAAAAATTACGCAACTGACTGATACAGCGACGGTTAAGTTTGTTAGTTTATTTTGCTTATTTCCACAGCATTATGTCGTATGGTATTATACTGTGGGGCAGTACTGCAGATGTTAAAAGTATTTTACTATGCAAAATAGAGCAGAACGAGCCATACATAATATAAAATCTTGAGAACCATTTGAAGATCTATTTAAACAGGCAAATATTATGACCTTGTCGTCGTTATATATCTATGAAAACCTATTGTATATTAAAAAGAATCTAAATTTATTTGTTAAATTGTCTGATTTTCAAACTCTTAATTCAAAAAATAAAAGTACTAATAAGTCTTTCCTGGGTAATGGTGTCCGCTTTTTCAACAAGATACCTGAGGATATAATAAACCTTCTCATAGTGAAATTTAAAACACATATTAAACACCTGTTTATTTGAAAGACTTTTTACAGCATCAGGTATTATTTTGAATATAAAGATGTGTGGAGGTCATTATAGTGTACAGTATAGTGTAAAATGTACATTCTGATCCTTATTATGAGGGACAAATTGATTAATTTGTAGATATACGTATAGACAATAAGGATATTTATTCATATTAACTAGAAGTAAAATCGTGAATCAGTTCTTCAAAATCTGAGTCTTTCAAATTTATAATTTGTGTTAATGTGCTTTCTGAACTTTTTAGTAGCGTCATGACTACATTCAAAACCTAGAAAAATCTCATGAAAGTTACCCGAAAGACGCTAATCAAAAACATTTTTTTAAAAAACATGTGAATATTATAAGTAAACTATAGCAATCAGTTCAAGTGAACTCGAAGGTTAATACTTTACGTTCTTTTTGTAACTGGATCAAGAATATCGTAATACAGAATTTGAAAAAAGCGTTGCACGTCGCCGATCTTCAGAGTCGAGCGACGGTTGTGGGACTCCCGCCGGTGATGTACTTGTAGTTCGGGAATGCCGTTTTTTCAGTCGGGAATGCCGTTGTGGTGCCTTCTTTTCAGTAATATAATTAAACTTCTCTTCTCCGGTATCTTTGCTCGTCGTGGGTTGTTTTGTAGGCCAGGTAGTGGCCTACGGAACAATCCACGAAGAGCAAATTTTTATTCTTAGCATAAAAAGTCGAGCTCCCCCCGAAACCATCTATGCGTCTCATCGAACCTAGAAGGTACGTCTTTAACGGTGTCATTGGCTATTGATCTTGGTCGGCGACCATCGCCACTCGTTACTGTACTGTTTTCTTCTGTAGTCGCGATTCGGTATGTGACGAAATGTCCGTACGATCTCGACCCTGTCTTCAGCCAAGTGAGCACTGTTTACTATCTGTTCAGAAGGTTTTGACTCCGCTTTGAATTGGTACTCTTCTAACACAGTAGCAGCCACGCGATTTCCCTTAACTGTAGCCTACAATTCCATCCACGGTATGGAAATACATTTTAGTGGAGCTATTCTTGCCTTCGCAAGTATGAGTGACACGTTAATGCGACCTTCGCAAGTGACAGCACGCCAATAGAGTGGGGTGGCGTACGCCAAACGTGAAGCTGAACGTTTACGGAGTAGCTCATGTAACATTTCGTATGGTAATACCGCGCAGATTTTCGAGATACTTCATTCAGTCTTTCCATTGCGCTGCGAGGTCCGAATATATTTTTCGGTCTCACTCTGTACTCTGTCGTCATACCTCCTATTGTGTGAGACCTCTTTCGTTTTCGCTGCGGCATCGTGGACGATTCTTATCTTTCCCTTCTTCATCGGATTTAATACGGGGAAATGCGGCAGGTACCACGTCTTATTTTCAGTTTCCTTTTCTGGAGCGAGCTCGGCGTATCCCTTTTCTACGAGAGCGTCAACCTGTTGGCAGTACTACTTCTTTTGGATTTCTGTTGAATTTCCTTTCTGTATTTATCAATATATTTTTCTGTATTATCGTGAAAACTTTTAATCTAAAATGATATTTCATCTGTTTATCCATGCTTTCTTCTACTAATGTCATGTGATGTATGAAGTTTACGCGCTGATCCAGAGAGAGTATGTGCGCATCGTAAAGTACCCAGTCGAGCGGTCTGAAAAAGGTGATCGGTTCAGTTACCTTTCCTTTTTGCGCTGCAGTCGTGAGTAACATCTGCCAGTTACCTTGCTCGATGGGAATCTTGGGTTTAATATTTTTATATTGGAAGCTATCTTAAATGTCGAGTAGTTATTCACAACCGGCTGTATCTTTTCCTGTCACTTTTTAAGCCGATAGTTGCAGATTCTGGATGATGCACGCGTTTATCTGATACCGTCGAGTCGCACCCTTTATAGTAAATTCACCCTTTATGATAAATGCACCCTTTTTGGTAAAGTCGCACCTTTATGGTCATTATGGCGACCGAACAGCGATCTTCATATTTGAGATAGTTTCTATGCGTAACGGGTTGACGGGGTCTTTCATACCGACTTGATTGGCCAAGTCAACTGTTGACCTGTCGTCAGGTACCGCGTGTGCGTCAGTCCCTCCCGCCGGTCCGGAAATCCGTACGAAAACAACTTTTAGGTAGAAGAGGATTTTCTTATTCGTTCATGTAGAGCTGACGGTTTCTGTATTCCATTCTATATTTTTTTTCCTTTTCTTCCGGCCGTCTTGTACTATGGTGATGATGTTTGCATCCGTCGACATCAAATGTCTTTATGTGGCATCAGTGTGTTCTAGTGTGGTAATGTAGGCATCTAAAGCATAGGCGGTAAACACTCTTCGCGTTCGTCGATAAATGGTGACGTTATTTTTCAGTGCAATTGTATCTGGCCATAAAAACTTTCAACATATTAAAGCCTCGGAATCAAGGAGCCAAGGTAGCTTTATTAAATTAGCTTCATTATTCAATTGTGCGGTGGAATAGTCGAACCAATGATATCACAATGAAGGTGTCAGTTTCTCATTTATCGTCTTCGTAATCTCAGGATTGCAAAGGTAGTGAATCCTGTCGAGAGCTTGAAGTTTCACTACGCTATTGAAGACGCGGCTTGCGAAGATGCAGATGTTTTTTGGCGCGTCCGTTTGCTGTGACAGCGACAATAACCTTTCTGGTTCGGCGAGGGCAATATCTTCATGACGTCTTGTGAATTCGAATTGTTGATTAGGAGATTGTTTAAAGCTTTTCTTGCATTCCCCGTAAGACTGCAACTTAATATCGCCATGTTTAATATTTTATTAATTAGTTCATAGGCGTAGTTGATTTGGTTAATCGGTACCGATGACGGTGTCGTTTCCATTGTTGCAGCTATCTCACCTGGTGACGACTATGATGCTGTTTTCTTTATATCTGGGTTAATAGGTCACGATGTGTAGGATGATAGGTGGTAGTCAGAGCTATGCACTTGACTGTCACTGCCTTGGAGAATTCGACATTCACCAAATCTACGCCACTGTTGACTATGAAGTCAGGAGGGAACTCGCTGGATCGATTACCAATGAGTACTCCTCGTCGATGTATTAATACCCTTTTTGATTTAACAAACTTTATTATTACTAGATGAGCGCGTAAATGATGAGCGTGTAAAGATAGAATAAACTTTACTATTACTTAAATACAGATTTATTGAACTAGTAGATGAACTCAAAGTCTAACTGATGAATTGATCGAACTGATGAACTCATTGCTGAATTTATGATTTTGCAGTGTCGTGACTTTTCTTATATACCGCTATGTGACCCCATTGAGCGGCCACCCGTTGTAACCCACGGCCGTTCGATCGTCGCGTTGGTTTCTGCAGGGACGACTGCAGTAAACAATGAGACGTATAAGTTAGATATAAAATTTGGACTCTGTAGGTCGTGTATGTGAATCATGCAAAATAATTTATTCTACATACACAAGAAATTTAACAATCGAGAAATAAAACATAAATAATGAAACATTGACAAGAATAATGTAGATAATAAATAAACAAATATATTAAAGAAGTATATTAAAGAAAAGATACATACAGTTTAACACTCAAACTAGAAAAATCTCAACCAAAATTTGTATCTCATTGGAATATCAGCAAATTATGGCATGCAGAGATTGCATTTTGGAAAAAGTTTTGAACTAATTTGTCGGCATATTATAGTGATGTATATAAAGGACGAAAAAGAGACTATAAGTATTTGTTTATTCAGTAAGTGAATGCACGCGTCACAATGCACCGGCAGACGACATTAGAGTATGTTTTCGAGAAGTCACTCTATATCACCGCTATAGACAACAAGTCAAACATAGGGCTTTCGAACCAAAATAGAGACAAAAATATTTTTACGTCATGACGCAGATGCATAATGATTTTCCAAGGATGTCGTACGAGGTTAAATAAAAAATGGTTGAGATCAGAATAGTACATAAAAATATTACCAGGGAAAAGGAAATCTTGGGAAATGCAAATTATTCCAAACTCATTAATCAGTGCAATAAACCTGCTACATCTCAAGTGCATAAAAACCACTCGGCGAGTTAAAAAACAAATAGGGAAAACCAAACGTTCATAAATTTTCATGGCAAATTCATGAACAGGAATTCCTGAATTTCATGAAGCTTCTGTTCAAAATAGGGAATAGGATGAAGAAAATAGAAACGGTTAAAAAGTTAATTGAGAAAGCGAATAGCCAAATAGTTTAAAAATAAAAACAGTAATTTCTAAATTTATTATTACAAAGATGATAATATGATTTAATAAAGAAATTGGATTTACTATGCGTAAAAAAGTTAAAAAATTAATAAAATTATTTTCGGGCATAAAAAAAAGTAAATTGATTCCAATTAAAGTAAATTAGTTATTTGCAATTAAAGCAAATAGAGTTATTAGGACTGTTTATAATGTTTTATTTAAAAGAAAATTGTGTTGAAGAATATTTATTATTAGTGTGCCAAATAACCTCATTAGTATTTTCTAAAAAGCTCTTCGTTTAATTGCAAACTCAATCATGTAACCAAATATAATTGTTTTGTGAAGTTAACTAAAATAATTGTGCAATTTTATTACTAATGACTTTATTTTCTCTTATTTATAAGTTGTAAATCTTGAAACTAAAAAACAAACAGATTTAACAAAAATCATTCAAAAAGTGTCATTTTAATTTGTAAGGGGATATCGACCCTCAAGCGTTGTCACTTACGAGATGAGTTAAATGGGTAGATATTAAAATTAAATGTTTTCATTGTTTTTAGATATCGGTAAGAAGTAGAAAGAAATAAAAGGTATGAAAGATCTTTCAGAGTAAAAAATATTCTGTATCGGTTTATTTTATATATTAATTTAAAATAAACCGGTAAACTTGCACCAAAAGAAAACCGAGGTGCAACTCTTTTTACTCTTGAGTCTATGTGTAGTGGTTTATATATATATAAATATATATATATATATATATATATATATATATATATATGTCTACTCCTCGATATATGACCTAATTTAAATAAAATATTAACTGAAAATAAATAAGAAATCAAGGATACGTGTCACTCATGCAATATAATAGTCATCTATCTCATGAGCCGGGCTGCATGTTGTCTAAGATATAGAGAGATATCAGGAAACTAATGTGGATTCTGCTTATTAGAAAATAGTTTTATAAGTTATCATAAAATACATAATCAAACTTAATGTAACTTAACAATCTGTACTAGCTAATTAAATGATATAATTAGTTAGCTAATGACATTTTCAAAGAACGTATTTTTAAAACATCAATAATTACGTATGTTAAAATAAAATTTAAGTATCCTAACTAAGTGGTATAATTAGTGAGTTAGTTTTGAAATATTTCCGATAACTCGTATACTTAATTTTAATATCATTAAATAACTAGTCAAATAATATAATTAGTGAGTTAAGAATATTTACAAGTACTGTTAAATATTTCAAATCCAGTCACTACATTACATATAAATTAAGCATTCGGATCATATCACGTTAGATCACAACTGTTTATCCAGTATACTCGACTGACTACTTGAGAAGTTATGATGTCGGTAAGTTGTTTCATAGTCATTCTAATTTTAGGAAACTCCATTTATTTTATTATATAAATATGTCTCAATTAATATTAATATTCTATTCTATTGTATAGTTCCATAATTTTAAAGATGACAATTCTCAAATCAACACATTTTACTATACGCAAAATACGACATTTATTGAAGTTATACTTCTTTAGGCGCGTTATGAAAAAATTATGAGAGTGAAATTAAAATTTCACTCTCATCATTCGTCACACAAAAGTTACAGTATGAAGTTGCAGCGGTTGCAATCTCAAAACAAAAGCTACCAACAAAATAGAAATAGAACCTCTATTAGTCGCGCAAGTTGGCACCATCGTCGCCTCTCTTCACTGTTTTCATATTCATAGTATTTATTTTCCACATGTTTCTAGTGTCTACATTCACACACGTGTTTTAGTTTCATATAAGTGCGATTTATATATGTGCTGATAAATTATATTCAGTAGTGATTTAAATTCAATATTTTGATTAATATATTTACTATTCGTAAATATTAGTGAAAAAATTGTGTTTATAGACTTTTTCAAGTGCTCTGTCTTACAGTCATATCAATGTATGTTAAATAATAATATTTTAATTTATATCAATAAATAATACATACGGATAGATAACCTCAATTATATTGGAGCACTTGAAAAAGTCTATAAACACAATTTTTTCACTAATATTTACGAATAGTAAATATATTAATCAAAATATTGAATTTAAATCACTACTGAATATAATTTATCAGCACATATATAAATCGCACTTATATGAAACTAAAACACGTGTGTGAATGTAGACACTAGAAACATGTGGATAAATACTATGAATATGAAAACAGTGAACAGAGGCGACGATGGTGCCAATAGCTTTTGTTTCGAGACTGCAACCGCTGCAACTTCACACTGTAACTTTTGTGTGACGAATCTTATCTCATCATTTTTTCATAACGCGCCTAAAAAAGTATAACTTCAATAATCCTCTGGTTTCGACAACACGACATGGCACTACCATAGATGCTGTATTTGTACGATCTCAACGCTGTTAATACAAGACTTTTTGTATCATATTATAGTTATCATAAGCCACTGATAACTGAAGTTCCGATTCAGTCATTACCGGAAGATGCTATGGCAGTGGACATTATTTAAAAGTAACATTCGGATAATAAGAGAATTTATGTTACCCTTAATGTAAGAAAATAAATATTTATTTATTTAATTTTTCAAATTTAAACTGAACTTTATTGACTGTGTTGACTATCCTTTTCCTGTCCTCTTATTATTTTATTGTAATTTATTATTTGCATACAATTAAAAACTATTTTTTAATGATCCCAAAGAAGTATAACTTCTCACGCGTGTACATAAGTACACGCACCCTTTTTTTTTGTTATATAACCAATATAATATTAAAATTACTTTAGATAATATTATATTTTTAGTCTACAGTTCCATCACCTCAAAGATGATGATTTTCAAATCAACACATTTTTATTATAGATAAGATGCTTTACGATGATGTGGCGAGGATGTGAAGAGGAAGTCACACGATCTTGATGCGGATTATAATACCATCAATAACTGTTTTCTTCATCAGACTAAAAAAGAGAAACGAACACAAGCTCGTCAATAATGATACCCATAAAAGATAGACTATCCTACTTAAGAGACGATACTAATGATGGATGTTATATTATAACTATCGAAATAACCAATAGAAAAAATATTGAAGGGGTGTCACCAAATGAAAAGTGGAAATGTGTTGATATAAGAGCTAAATATGTTGTGGAAGATTCGAACGATGAGGTTTTCGTGGCTAGTAAAAATATTTTAGCTAGAATGCCGAAAATGATATCGGATCGAAAAACTTGTAAAAAATTTACAGTAAAATCTTGATTATTTCTTTCTTATTATGTACATACTTCCTTAATTCATAACTTATAAAATAGAACAACTTTCACATTTTATTTTTTAATATAACAAGCATTAATGTCTAAGATTTTAATAAAATCAAAGTTTGATAGTTACATTCACTTATCAAAAATAATTCATCAAACATTTCTTAGACTAAAAATTTAAATAAACTAAGATATAATTTTAATTCTGTATAGCCAACGTTAACATTCCTGGTTTTATCAATTTCAATTATATTATCAAACTCAGCATAAATTGTGATGTTAAATTTGCTGATAAATGTGGTATTAAATCAAAAACTTATAAATAATAACCGTTAGGATAATCTTCTCTTGTGATATCATTACCTTCATTTGGGAAGTGAATATCAGTTCCAGAAAAAAGTGTATGATATAATGAAGTATAATTATTATTTTCTACAAAGTTTGGTTGTAATGATTTGGATGGAACTTGATGACCATCGATATATAGACTAAAGGAAGTCATCTTATAATGATTGAAAGTAAATGGATTTTTTATGGTACCATTGAATGCACTATTATCAACAAAACCTATACAATATGTTGGAAGTGGTCCAACAAAAACATTATCGAATGTCTTACTTTGAAAACTTGATGGTATTGTGAGTACTTTAACTTCTACTCGAGTGATATGGTATTTAATGGGAGTTGTAAATAATGCCTTTGAATGTGATAAAAGGACATTAGGATTTATACGCGATTTTCGTGTCATTAATATAGCATCATTATGTGATATTTAGGTACGAGTTTATCGATATCCGTCATCAAGTTAAATGTGTCTTTCGACTGTATTAATTTAATTCGAATTTCTTTACCATTTTTAAGAATTTAAGAATTTTTCTTGATTAAATATATCGCCGTGAAGATGACCGATTATTCCAATCTCATTACTTTCCGTTCCCAACGATGCTCTTTTTTGAAATCCGTTGTTATTCTCGTGGTTCATATCGTTTGCTGTATCACTGTACTAAAGACTACATGATAGATGATAATTCTTTGCAGCAGGACCATAATTAAGTAATGTTTCTAAATAGCTCTGTATTCATATGTATTGTTTGGAGGTGATATCAACTTTTGATTCTAATAAATATCTAACTGACTAAATAAATAATGTAACAAGTTATTAATAGGTGCTATTATATTAGGGCCTTCAAGTTTTAGTAAATCATTATTTGAAATTTTAGCTTTTATACGAATCATTGTGTGCGATAAGTCAATATCCTCATCGCAATCGGACCATCGTCACTTAATGATGAGATAGGGCTGCAGTTGACCCATTGACCACTTTCAATACTTGTTTGCCTTGATGGCGGAGTAAATAAGTCTAATTCATTCTTAATGCAAAATATTAAAAAAAAATCTTTTTTTTTACCACCTTTCACTTTCGTATGTAATGTTTGAATGAATTTAGTCTATCCTGTTTTATTTGTTTATAACCAGAGCCTTTCATCATATTTTCTATTTTGTTGTTAGCTTTACGTTTTAGATTGCTAGGCATGAAAGTCGTTTTTTTATTGATTCATGTGCAGGGTGTGAATTTACCATATCATTATTAATTCCACAATCCATCTCATCACCTCTTTCCCAATGGTTTTAGCACCACTCGATAATAATGGAATTAAAGGTCTAAATAATCCACCGAGAAAACTACCAATTCCATGACCACTTTGATCAGGCATTCCTTTTAAAGTTGCACCAATTCGAGATCCAGCCTGTTGTAAATAATATTTTTCGTACGGACAATAACTAGTATGAGGATTTCTAATTATTTTTAAAGCGATGTGCGTTTAAAGTGGAGCTTAATACATGCTGTTCCGAATTCAAATGGAATTATTTTTCTTGTTTCACTTCTTATATCTATTTCTATGATAACAAATTCACGTCTCATAAGAGGTATATACTAAGGTGGTGAAAAAGTATTATTTCTACTTGCATCATAAATACACTTTGAAGTATCTAAAGATACAACTCGCAATGATGGTGCTGAAATATCGCCCACTGTTTGGGAGTTTATAATATCACAATAAATAAAAAATTCTAAAGGTAAACCTAATCGTATATTAGGAGATGTTTAGCAATTGAATCAAGAAATAAATTTGTGTCAGGATCAAATCCTATTTGAAGATTTAACTTATTTGAGAGGTATATATCAGTAACATACTCCACAAATGATGTAGTTAAAATATTTATTTGAACAATATTCGTCACCTTATTAAGTTCACATTTAATTTTATCTTTTAAATTTGTGTTTGAATTTAGTATTTCTATAAGATCTGTAATATTTTCATAATCAGCGGCAGGTATTTTAAAATTATTTTCGTATATAACATTCCATTCGTCATCATTTCTGAAATTTTTATAGTTTATATCATCTTCAAAGTATAATAATGACCTTTTCTTCCTGAATATATTAAATTTTCACCTTCTAGTACATTTAACATAGAACATTGATATTGAAATTCAACAATACTGACAGACCAGTGCCCGTCGAGTTTTATTGTTTTTGGTTTATTGTACTTAGTTATGAACTTAGTAGTTGTATTGTCAGGGAAATATTGCATAGAACTATTACTTAATAAAGTAATGTAAAAATCAATTTCCATCATATTTGTTGTAAATCAGAATAAGGAATCCAATATAATAAATTTATCTGAATAACCTTCCCCCTTCACTAAAACTTTGTTTCTGACACCTTTTCCTCGCGTCATTATTATTTCGTCTATTTTATGAGGTATATTCGAGTCGATATTTACTTTTTGTAATTGTTTTTCATAAAAAATACCATTAATATTTTCATTATTTAAATCCTTTATCTGATACAAAGTAAAAGGTGACTTTTGTAAAATTACTGAAATGATGAAAATTTCATCACTCCAATTTGTTACATAACCTTTCTCAAAAAAATGTTTAGTTTTACTTATTCGCACATAATATCCCACGGCAAATTTTTTTGTTACACTGTCCACTTTCGACTCTGTCATACAGATTACGCCACGCTGTCATCATATTATTAATACTAACATCAGCTGGACACATCTATATACTAGAATGATGTGAACGATTATATGAATTTATTAAATCAGGTAAGATACCAATGTATCTCTAGGTATTTTTATGAGTAAAATAACGCCATATTTACATTTTCAACGTTCTTTAAAAACGTTCAACGATACTAGCTTTTATGTCGGGGTTGTTTGTAGTATAAACATTAAAATTGTTTTCACGAAAAAACTTTCGTACTCGTTTTGCGGTAAATTCCGACCCGTTATCAGTTTGAATGTGTCTAGGCCTATGCTTGTATACTGAATACTTGGAAAAGCTTTTATACTTTATTTTTTGAATGGACATGCAAATGCCGTTTTACTAAAAATGTCAATAATGCATAAAATATAATTAAAATATAATATTCATAAAATATAATTATATTCATCATTATAGTTACTTACGCTTCGTAAATCTGATAAATCAGCTCGCCGTAATTGATTCGTATCTGATACAACATATTTATTTCGCAGAAATGTCTTTCGCATTGGTTTATAGAGAGTAAATATTTTCTGTGATTGTGACCAAGTCTTAATTTAAGAATGTAATAATTTTCCATGCATTGCCTTTACTAGCTTTTCTACACGTCGTAGTAGATTTTCTTCAACTCGTATATGGACTCCATTTTTCTCACACAAGTTTTCTTTTGACATTATGAGCACCTGAAGTGGTGTTTGTTGCTTTGTCAATTTTATTTCTTTTTTTAGGTGTAAGAACACTATCACCCGACGGAGTTCTATATGCATCTAAAGTTAATTGTCTTCTTCGTGCAGATGCTGATACACGTTCGGATATATTTTTAAGATATAATCGATTTATACATTCATATCTTCGAGGATTTCCAATGAAATCAAGTGGTATATTGATCTCATTTAAAAATGATGCAAAAATTTCCCATCCTACAGGGTTACTTTTTTTAGTGGTCTCACAATATTACTATGTAGACTTACAATATTATATAATATTATGTATTAATAGATTAAATTATTAATTCTAACAGTTTCTAATTCATCCCATGACATTTTGTCGTTATTATCATTTAAGTAACTTAAAAGTTGTTTTGCTTTTTTAATATAATTTATCGGTACAACATTTTCTATCTGAGATTGTGATTTAAGGTTGTTTTACTACCTCTTACTTCATAAAACGGAATTTCTTGAGATATTTTATCTTCCAAATTCATCTCACCTTGATTTTCACTACGATTTTTATCGGTATTAATTACCTGTTCTTGCTTTTGAATAGTTGGTGGAGAATTTGACAAACTAATTTCTTCTCGATTCGGCATTTCTAATGATTTTCGATTATGTGATATTAGATATAAATGTCTTCGTAAAGTTTGTTGATAAAGAATCCATTTTTCATCATCTCTTGACATTTAAAATCTCTTGCATCTCTTTTGTGATGGGAATTTTATAATCTCTCAATTAACTTTGGTTCAATTAAAATCAATAATAATTAATAATTTTCTTCTTTTCTTTCACCGTATCTTTTTTAGTAAATTTTCGTAATACATTTTTATGTTTCCTTTACTTTTTTCTATGACTTTTACTAATTGGTAATACACATTGAAAATATTATGAACACATTACAATTTATTGCTTCAGGATCAACGACTTTTAATAATGCATTTCTATAGCGGGGTTTCAAGTAATATATTGATTTCAACAACCAACTATTTGTTATCATCCTTTTAGACATTCTTAATGAATAGTTAATATACCTTGGAAACACTCAATTTAAATCCTTTTTTTAGTAACTATACATAACAAAACTCATCTGAGGGCAACAGCGATGCCTTGAATCGACACCACTCAGGTGTGTTTTATTTAAGATCCATCATAAAATATCCGTATAGGTTACTTGTTGCATTCCTATAAGCATTTTGAATAAATTTTGCATTTTCTGGAAAAACTTGTGCCAAATGTTGAATCTGAAATTATAATAAATTATGTAACTAGCATTTAAAGGAATATCTTTTTGATGATGTACCAATATATAAGAAGAGTATATTACTACAGGTGTCATGTCTATTAAGAAACTGTTATAAGTTATATTTTATCTATTATTTTTGATACATTGAGTTCTCATATTTTCAATATGAATAACGAATATTGTGGTTCCGAATTTGAATGCGAATTTGCCGATTATCAAGAAGAAGTAAATGAATTATTGAAATTTACTGAGCTGGATCTCAAATTCACATTTTATGAACATTTTTTTCTTTATATTTAAATATTCTGATATATTTCTATGTAATATGTTCTTATACACATTTTCTTTATGTACAGTGATAATGCTGATAACGAAGAAATATACTGTAATCAGATTGGTTGTGGTAATAAACATAAAAGAGTAAATTTTTCAGGCAATGATAATAATTTATTAAGAAGGACACATAAATTTGGATTCATTTCAACCATCCACTTCAAACGGGGTCATACTAGAGGACCTATTCAACCATTTACTTCAGTTAAGGACTCTGATCATGTTTTATGTGATGTGTATATCAATTTGTAGAAGGTATTTAAGCAATCATATTTCTTCGAATCTACATAAAAATAACAGTTTACGAAGTTTTATACCTAATGTGCAAATAATTGAAACAGCTTTTCAAAAGAGAATAATTATCTGTCGTATCGTGATTTTTTTAAAAGTATAAAAGAAATTGTATATTTTTACTGATAAATAATATATAAATAATATGGTGAATTTATTCAATTTACAAAATATGTGCAGAGGACTTTTGATTTTATATCAACAAATGTTATTTTAAGCAAAAGTGACAATTTAAATGAATATTATAATTCTTTAGTTGAAACATTTAAAATTAAATTCGAACATAAAGATAGTGGTTGGACATTACAGAAATTGACATGTTTAGAACTAAATATAAATAAATTTATACCTTTAAGAGTGCCCTAATCCTATATAGAATCCTATATAGAACTACCGAGGGATATAAAAAACAAAAAAACTATAATTAATGTACATAACAATGACTATTTATGTTTAAAATGGGCGTTATTATCAGCATTATTTCCAATTCAAAAAAATTCATATAATCAGCATATAAACGGTTTAAACTTCAAAAGTTTAAAATTCCCGATGAAAATTAAAGATATTCCTAGAGTTGAGGAGTTAAATAATATAAGTATTAATTTATTTGCATTACTGTACAATAAAGATCGAAAACAGCATATAGCAATATGTCCTTTATATCATACAAAGAAAAGGATATCAAACTTATAAATTTATTATATTTAGAAAATGGTAATAGTAGTCATTACTGTTATATTAAGGATTTAAGTAAACTTGTAGGCACACAGTCATCGAGTCATTATTCGAAAAAATATATTTGTGGTAGTTGTTTGTTATAATTTTGTACTCAGGAAAAAAATAAATGATATGCTTAACGATTGCGCACATATTCGGATTGAACTATCTAGTTCTCCTATGAAGAAAAATAAATTATGAAAGGACATACTTGGGCAAATTTTAAAGTTTCAAAAATTTTGGAAAAGAAATTCAATTTCCATTTGTTATTTATGCCGATTTTGAATCATTTTTAAAACCAGTTGTTTCTTGTCAACCTAATCCATGTTTTCCTTACACCGAAAATATTCAAGTACATGAAGTTCATAGTTTTGCGTATTATATTAAATGCTCTCATAATTCAAAATTAAATAAATTCCGTATATATGATGGTAGTAATTGTGCTGAAATATTTATGAAATATTTAAGGTCGGATATTTCTGAAATTATTCCTCATGTTCACCCATATAAAGGTTCATTACCTTTAACAGATGAGCAAGAAAATTATTTTAACGCTATCGAATGTATTATTTGTGGTGACGAATTAAATGATGATTGTGTACAACTTCATGATTCATAGGGTTATTTAGAGGTGCTGCTCATAATGATTGTAAAAATAATTACAAAGTCCCGTTATTCATACCAAATCTATTTCATAATCTCCCCAACTATGATGCCTATTTTATAGTTAAATAGCTTTATTATTGAAACGAAATATTAACTTTCTACCCATAAATAAATATTTTAAACTCGTTTAGTTTATGAGTAGTAGTTTAGATACATTGGCACGAAATCTACAACAAAGGGATTTCAAGGAATTACAACTTTCATTTCCTCAGGAAAGGGACTTTTCTAGATTGGTTCGTAATGGTGTATTCCCTCATGAATATATACAATCACATGATTGTTCAGAAGAGAAATGTTTATCTCCAAAAAATATTTTTTTTATTAAATTAACTGACACTGAAAGAATTGATGGGGATTATACTCACGCCATTGATGTTTGGGGTCATTTTAAATGCAAGAATATGATAGAATATTCTAATCTATATCTGAAAACTGATGTTTTATTATTAGCAGATATATTTGAAAATTTTAGACGAGTTTGTATGAAAACATACTCATTAGACCCCATTCATTATTATATAGCATCTGGTCTTAGTTGGGATGATATGCTGAAATATACGAACATCCGCTAAGAGTTATTAACTTATTTTTAAATGATTGCATTCATTAAATCAGGTATTTGTGGTGCTATATCACAATGTTCAAATGGTTATATGCACGGGCTAATAATAAATATTTAGATGATCATAATAAAAAAGAAAAATAATATATTTCGATAGTAATAACCTATATGGCTGGGCAATGTCACTACATTTACCACACGGAGAATTTGAATGGGTTACAACTGACGTGGATTTTAATATACCTGATACATCGGAATTGGGATATATTTCAGAAGTACATAAATCTCACTTACCTGGATAGTATACATGATGATCATTCAGATTTACCATTTTGTGCGGAAAATATTAAGTTAACTACTAATGGTGTAAAAATGTTGATACAAAATTTAAATTATAATCTTCAGAAATGTATTAAAAATTCTCATTTTAACAAAAATTCATCGTGTATTAAGATTCAAATAGAGCCATGGTTACAAAACTATATCGATTTGAATACTAGAATGCGTATGATGTCTACCAGCAGCTTTGAAAAATATTTCTATAAACTAAGGAATAATTCAATATGTGGAAAAACTCTGGAAAATATAGAGAAAAGAGTAGACGTTAAATTAATTACACATTGAGAAATCGAGGAAATCGATTGGGTACAATAAATTTAATTTCCAAATCACAATATAATAGCTCATCCATAATTTCAAAAAATTTAATTGCAGTGCAATTAAACAAAACAAAACTATTCCACAATAAACCAATTTACTTAGGATTTTGTATTTTAGACATTTCCAATGTTAATGTATACTTTTCATTATGATAATATGAAGAACAAATATAATAAAAATTTTAAGCTTTTGTACACGGATACTGATAGTTTAGAATTTTAATCAAATTTTGACACATGATTTATATGAAGATATCATAAATGATATCATACCTCTGATTATGATATAAATATCCACTAATTAATAAAAAAAATGGTTTATTTAAAGACGAAAATAATGGCAAAATATTCAAAGAATTTGTTGGTTCACGTTCTAAAATGTATGCAGTGAATGTTGAAAGTGGTTGAATAACAAAGGCAAAAGGAGTAAACAAATCAGTTACTAGAAAATTAACTTTAGAACATTACAAAAATTGTTTGAGATCTAATAAAAAATTAAACGCTGAGATGTATAGATTTAGATCTATTAAACATACGGTTTCTACTCAAAAATTAATAAAGTAGCTTTATCTGTAGATAATACAAAACTATCTGCAGATAAAGCTACTTTATTAATTTTTATATTTACTAGTTAATTCAAGTGATACATTACCTTGGAGTCATTATAGTTTAAAAAATAATGTAGAATGCAATATTTAATTATATGTCAGATGTCGAAATAGTAATTAAGTTAATGTTAAATATTGAATTAGTAATTAAAGTAAAATTCCGTTGGTGATGTAATAATGATTATATAAAACAATATTCAACTGATTGTAATCACCACTTCAATTTTGATTGTTAAAGATGTCATTACTGTGTGATAAACATGGTTTTCTTAGTAATAACAAAGAATTGATTATTAAAGAAATATGTATACAAGGTGTAAATTTATTACACAACCTTTTTAAGTCGCCATATAACTTTAATAAATTGTATGATAAAAGACAACATGAATCTCGTTGGGCGACAAAGAATTATCAAGGTAGAGATTGGACTTATGGTTCATAGACTATACACACATAAAAACTCAAATAAATAGTGCAGTGACTAAATGTGAAAAAATGTTTGTAAAAGGTGAAGAAAAGAAACGTGTTTTAAAGTATTATATTAATTAAAAAGCCAGTGTTAAAGTTATAGATATTAACTCTTTCAATACTGAAAGTATAAAACGATTTTAAAAGATCTGAAGTACATCAGAAGTATATGCACCATGCAAAAGGTGATAACAAATATATGTGTGCATTGGAGAATGTGAATAGAAATAGAAGAAGATGCCTTAGAAATAGAAGAAGCTATGAAGATGAAAATTATTCATCACAATGTGAAACAAAGTGTATTTGCTTCTAACCGTTTACCTATGTATGTAACATTATCTTGTTACACCATAAGTAATATAGATCTAGAATGTACGTCAGGTTCACGTTGGATTGCAATGTATATAAATGAAGATGGTTTAGGGGAATATTTCATATGATTTTTTTAAACGAAATAGAATATTCTTTTATAATATAAAACGAATTCAAAATGATTATACATCTGTTTGTGGAAAGTATAGTTTACTTTATTTATTTTTGAAGTGAAATTTCTTTAGAATCGTTGTGATTTGAAACTCGATGAAACGAAAATGCTTCACGACAAAGAAACAAGTGAAGCTTCTTTAGAATCGTTGTGATTTGAATTTTAGGTCTCGCTTGGTGCCATGCTTCGTAGTATTTCCCTCTCGTCTTCTAAGCATCGTACACATGTGTGCGCATGTATATTGCCGAGCTAAAGCGAGAGAGCAAGCGTCGGAGTGTATCTATATTACACAGTGTCTAATACTTGCTCCGGTCCGAGCGTTCTACGTGTGTATGTTAGTATATGTGTTAATATGTGTGTGTGCGCCTGCGTATTACAAAGCTTCAGTAAAAAGCCAGCGGGGTGTATTATTTATGTGTATTTTTATTTATATGAATAAGTAAGTACTTAAATACTGAAGTTTCACTTCTACCGTATGTGGATTGTACACACACATAATTTAATTTTTATGAGTCGTAAACTTTACTGAATCGTTAAGATCGACTTATCCACATTTTACGTTCTGTACAAATTGTGAGTAGAAATAAAATCAATCTCACCAAAAACTAGACGCACGAAGGTTTAATGTAATATTTTATCAGTAGTTTGTGTCACATTTTTTTTAAGTATATGAAATGTTTAATGAATAATTTTTTAAGGATGTTTGAATGTAACACTATTTATATTGACTTACAAATAATATATGTTTGCGATAAAATTTTATTACATAACTTTATGAAAATAATAAATGATTGTATTAAAATATGTTCAGAATAAAATAATCTTAAATGTTAATGTTTGTGCCATGTCTTATATTAAAAAAAATAAAATTTGTAGACTTTCTTATAAAAAGAGCTATTTCTTATGATTTATTAAAATTTTAAATAATGATTTACTTAAACTTGGAGCCACTGATGTAGTAGCACCTGCTAATAACAGGTTACATTCTTTATTTAGTCAGTTAGATATTTATTTGAATCAAAAGTTGATATCACCTTCAAACAATACATATGCATACAGAGCTTTGTTAGAAACGTTACTCGATTATGGTCCTGCTGCAAAGAATTATCTTCTATCATGTAATCTTTGGTACCGTGATACCACAAATCAAATCAACCATATGAATGAGAATAACAGTGGATTTAAAAAAAAGAGCATAGTTGGGAAAGGAAAGTAATGAGATTAGAATGATCTTCACGACGATACATTTAATCAACTTAATTAGTGGTGTAGAAATTGGAATTAAATTAATACGATCTAAAGACACATTAAACTTGATGACGGATGTTGATAAACTCATACCTAAATCTCAGATAACAAATGCTACGTTAATGATGCGAAGATCGCGTTAAAGTCCTAATGTAATTTTAGTTCATTCAAAGGCATTATCTACAACTACTACTAAATATCCTATTACTAGAGTGGAAGTTCTCACATTACCATCAGATGTTCAAAGTAAAACACTCGATAATGTTTTTCTCGGACCACTTCCAAAACGTTGTATAATAGGTTTTGTTGATTAATGGTGATTCAATGGTAATCTAAAAAAATCCATTTAATTTCAATCATTATAAGATGACTTCCTTTAGTCAATATGGCGATGGTCATATTATATACAAGTTCAATACACTTTTTTCTGGAACTGGTATTCATTTCCTAAATGAAGGTAATGATATCACAAGAGAAGATTATCCTAACGGTTATTGTCTATTAGCTTTTGATTTAACACCACATTTATCAGCAAATTACACATCACAATGGAATTTAATTAAACATGATAGTTTAAGAATGGAAGTATGTTTTGATGAAAGTCTTAAAAATACTAACAACTGTATAGTTTATGCCGAGTTTGATAATATAATGGAAATTGATAGGTTAGGTTAAGTAATGTTCTAGAACATTTAGTCTAGATTAGGTTGACAAAGTGAGCCAGAACATACAATCTCTACCTACTTTCGACTTATGAATCATGAATGGTGACGATTGTTTCAATAAAAAAAAGACTTACTGCTTATGACCACACGACAGAAGTGAAAACTTAGAAGAGATTATGTAGTTATGACCACACGGTAGAAATGAAAACTAAAATAAAAATACAAAAAACATGCGCTTATTATATTAAATTATACTTAACGTAGACTACAGCAGCTAGCATCTCTATTATTCTATTATATAACCATATTATCATATATATTAATACGCTAAGGTTAAGATGTTACTCTCCCTTTTTAGAAAAAACCTCACAACTAATCCACATAAATTATATATCATTTTATAGATAATTGCTTGCTCTACCGGCATCCACAACTAAAAAATTTATTATTGCTATTGTTTTTGCAAATTAATTAATTATTAAAATTATATACACAAAACAGCAATGCTGCCATCTAACGGCTCAACGTCAATATGATTGACGGTCGGTAAAATTTTTGTTTAATTTCAAATCCACTCACGTATAAATAAAGTGGCGCTTTAGCTCAATGCTTTTGATACTTGCGACTCTATATGTCAATTTTAGTAAAATATTTGTTTGATCTGTCATCTCAGCTTCATAATGGAATAAATAATGCGAAGACTTCGCACGGGTCACGCTAGTATTAAATTATACTTAACGTAGACTACAGCAGCTAGCGTCTATATTATTATATTATATAACTATATTATATTAAATTATACTTAACGTAGACTACAGCAGCTAGCATCTCTATTATTATTCATTATAATTCAAATTATATTTTAGTTTATTTAAATTTTTAGCCGACATAATGTTTGATGAATATTTTTTTATATGTGTACTATTCAATTTTGTTTTTTTTTAAATCTTAGAAATTAATGCTTGTATTATAGCTTACATTAAAAAATAAAATGCTTATACTTTTACGTGAAAGTTGTTCTATTTTATAAGTTATGAATTAAGGAAATAAGTACATAGTAAGAAAAAAAATTTTTACAAGTTTTTTGGTCCGATATAATTTTCGTCATTCTAGCTAAAATATTTTTGCTTGCCGTGGAAACCTCATCGTTTGAATCTTCCACAACATATTTGGCCCTTATATCAGCACATTTGCATTGTTCATTTCGTGACACCCCTTCCATATTTTTTCTGTTGGTTATTTCAATTTTTATAATATAACATTCATCATTAGTATTGTCTGTTAAGTATGATAATCCATCTTTTATGGGCTTCATTATTTATGAGCTTGCTGTTCGTTTCTCTTTTTTAGTCTGATGAAGAAAATAGTTATTGATATTATTATAGTCCGCACCAAGATTGTGCGACTTCCTCTTCAAATCCTCACCATATCATCGTAAAGCATCTTGTAAAACTGTAGAATAAAAATTGAATATTAATTTTACTTGAGATATATTGGTTACCTTTAAAATTTGTTGGTCATCTTTAAAATTATGGAACTATACAATAGAATACGTAGAATATTAATATTAATTGAGATATATTTACATAATAAAATAAATGGAGTTTAGTAAAATTAGAATGACCATGAAATAACTTACCGACATCATAACTTCTCAAGTAGTCGAGTACACTGGATAAATAGTTGTGATCTAACGTGTTATGATCCAAATGCTTAATTTATATGTAATGTAGTGAATGGATTTGAAATATTTAACAGTACTTGTAAACATTCTTATTTGACTAGTTATTTAATGATATTCAATTAAGTTTATGAGTTATCGGAAATATTTCATAATTTCTACATTCCTTAATATTGTAATTAACTCACTTATTATACCATTTAGCTAGGAGTCTTAAATTTTATTTTAACATGAGTAATTATTGATGTTTTAAAAATATATACGTTCTTTGTAAATGTCATTAGCTAACTAATTATATCAGCGAGCACACCTTGTTAAGTTAAGTGATGTTTGATTATGTTATTAAAGATGACTTATAAAACTATTTTCTAATAAGTACTCTGTATAATAGGCAACATACAGCGCGGTTCACAACATTACTATTATATTGTATGTGTGACTATTATATTGCATGAGTGACATGTATCCTTGATTTCTTATTTATTTTCAGTTATTATTTTATTTATATTAGGTCATATATGGAGGAGCATACTTGGAGAAAACTATTTAACAATATATTATTCATTTTAAGATATATTTTCCTTTTATTAGTCTTATATAGCGGTGCAGTCACGGAGAAAACTATTTTATAGTAAGTATAAGGTTAGGTTAAGTTAGATTAGGAAGAGTGTTCTAGAACATTTAGTCTAGATTAGGTTGAGTGACCAAGAGTGAGTCAGAACATATACTCTCTACCTACTTTCGACTTACGAATCATGAACGGTGACGATTGTCTCAATAAAAAAAGACTTATGACTACACGATAGAAGTGAAAACTTAGAAGAGATTGTGTAATTATGACCACACGGTAGAAATGAAAACTAACGCGTATTATATTAAACTACTCTCACATAAAGTATTAGTTAGTATAAACTATTCTCACACTAACTGTATATACGCTTGACATATTACACTGACTATATACAGTAACATACGCGTATTATTTTAAATTATACTCGAATAAAATATTCATAAAAATAAAACAAAATCCTTGAAACGATGCACTCTGTGTTAGACAGTGAACTCGCTTAGCCGATGCTGAAGAGAGCCGAGTTTACCCGATTCAGAGTCAATAATCTGAGCGAGATGGCTGAAAGCAATATCCAAATTTATATTTAGGTTTATAACAAGTTATTCACAAATTCTTAAATATACAGAAATATATTCACATTTGGTTCTTCATTCCCTGCTCAGAAAAAGTGCCCATGGTGCCCCTAAAGAAGTTTTCGCTTCAAAATATATCAAGTCATATTTTGTACTACAGTAAATTAACACAAATTGACTAAAAATTCTAAAGGCTTATTTGGCACCCATCCATATTAATTATGACTGATAAGTGTTGTGATTTATATTAGTATATTAGACTAAGTATTAAAACTTACTATAGGTTAGATAGGTTAGATTGGTAAGGTTAGGTTAGGTTATGGTAAGATAGGTTAGGTTAAGTTAGATTAGGAAGAGTGTTTTAGAACATTTAGGCTGGGTTGGGTTGAGAGGCCAAGAGTGAGTCAGAACATACACTCTCTACCTACTGCCGATTTAGTCAAAAGTTATCGATTACTTGTTAAAAATCAAGATATTTAATTTATTCTACTTTACCTATTTTATTCGTATACTTTAATGCGGTGCATTTTCACATAACTTTGACAAGCTAAAAACATTCTCAGTAACAGAAAACAGTATATTTTTTAAAAAACAGGGTCTTCCGGAAGAATTGATTAGATGAGACTAAACCCTCATGTGGCTAATTGGAAGGAGTCAAAAAGGTTTAAACAAGACCACGTAATTTTTGAAGTTGTTATCGTTATAACTATGTCTATTTTTAACGATCGATATCTAAGTCCCTAAGCATTCACAACCAAATTCACTGTTAGTAGCTATTTAACAATTTCGTAGTATGTTTACTGAGACTTTGTTACTATTAACCGGTTATAATAAACCCTCAAGGTCCCCCTAACCCTCAAGGTTCCCTAAGTGGGAACAGCATCATCAACTTAAACAGTTAAGCCTAAACTCAGGCTATTAACTATCACCATTACTGAGTTCTTACCACAACCATTTAAGAAACTTAAAAATGTTGGAAGTTTCTCAGTCAGTTGTAATAAAAGATCTAAGAACGTTTCCGAGAAGTATACACTTTTAAATTTGATTAAATTAATAAAAACTATTGACCTGTCGCTGAGATATGCGCACACTACAATGCAAATTTATAACACCCCGAAGTTATAAAGAAGAAATAAATATATTGAATGTCGGTACCAACAGATTAACATATCGGTTACTTACGACTCCCCGAATGTAAATATATTTCTGCAAATTTAAGAATGCGAGTATTATAAACCTATATAGCTATAACTTTAGATATTGCTTTCGGCATGGGTAATCTTAATTCAACATTTTTGATTATTAGAGTGATTTTTAGTTAATAAAATTTGTTTATCTTGTCAGCTGATATTAAAATAATTCACGTTTATCAGCAAACACACAGAGTTGATTATCACAGTCAATGTTAATCCATCTCCGCACCTGCCAGGTGCTAGCTTCTAGCCCCAGCTCGTCTTGTTGACTGATAGTGCGTCCATATCTGATAATATTTCGATAACGATTATCCCAAGGCTTAAGTGAGTTTTGATTATAGTAATATGTAATTAATCACATTGCTTTTTGGACTTCATTAGACAATTTATATATATATATATATATATATATATATATATATATATAAGTATGCGTATATGTACATATATATATACATTCTTTTTTCTGCAACGGGGATAACTACTAAACACTTGATTCTAAAAAAAGTACAGTTACAGACTGCAGATGAGGAGTGTTCACAGTCTAAAAGTAACCAAGTTAGATTTGTTTTATGATAAAAATCGACTAATGATGAACCAATCTAATCACTTAATCAACTTTGCTTGTATACGTGTCCATAATATAATTTCAAACTTACCAAATCAATAACAATCCCTTATATGATTCGGAATATATGCATACATAAATATTAATGTAATAAGACATAGTCTTACTTTAATGATCCAAAAACCAGAATTACCGAAAAATGTTTCTGTCGGAAGAATAATTTACGTATAACTGTACGAAAACGCAAATGTACTTACATTATAATTTAGGACTAAAACTTACTGTCACATTAAGTCACAAACTATTTTATGAAAAATTATTCATGGAAAGTTCTTCTTTTTCATTTTCTAGCAATTTTCTTGAAAACGTTGATACCTATAATTTTCATTAATAAGTTAGACTTGAAACTGATTTTCCATGTTTAGTCTCAAATAGGTAAAAGTACTATTTCACTATCTTTTTCTTTAGTCCATAATAAGACTTGTGAATCGCACGTAAATTATGAATATTCTTTTGTCTCAATCTCAGTTCTACATATTAGATACTAACTCAATTTATCACTAACACGTGCTACAGTTAAAATATTGCAATCTTAATTGGATTTGTTAATTAATTCGTATACAACAAAATTAAAGTGTTTTTTTTTGCACGAGATTTTTCGTTTATTTTAAACACACCCAGATTTTTTGCAACTTTTATCAGTAACGTTATAATTAGTAAGTTTCTAGTTATCTATTGAAATTATGTCGCCGGAAAGAAAATGCGTAAGTAAATCTAAATGATTTTTATTCACTTGCAGTGAATTTACTTTTTGTGAAAGCGGATATAGAATTAACGAACAATCAATAACTGCTAGATCACTAAAATTAAACAAAAAAAAAATTATTTCAAACATACCCTAATATAATACAAAGCTCTTGGAAGATAATGTTTCCATTTCTAAATTTAATTTTAATTAGAGATTTTCAAGCGTCGTAAGGCAAGTTTTGAGGGTAAATTTATGAATTTCTGCCCATGTTACCGCGGAAGGGCAGATTTCAGTAGATGGTTCCCTTAGACCTCGTGGTATGAAATATTTATACGAGTCTTAAAGTGATTCCCCTACGATTATCTTATTTTTTATATGTTACGTTACGGTGGTTGAAAACCATCATTTCCCTCACTAGCACTGACATCTCGATAATGCCGCATCTAGACGATAAATCATTGTATACATGTGTTCTTCTGGTAAGCTGGCCTCAAATTAATATTAGTTACATCTTTAGTGGACTTAACCGTCATTCAACAATTTATTCTTATCGATTTTAGATGTCCCGTCAAACTAGATATTCCATAAGTTATTTCAGCGGTCAGAAAAAATGCAAAATAGACAAAATAATATGTCAAATATTCTTTACTACCTTTTTGATGTTTTTATGTAAATGTTACAATTTTGAAGTTTCCCTGCTATAATCATTATATTGATAATCAAATTAATGATTTCTCGACCTTCTCATTATTATTAGTTTCGATTTCAGTCTATTTATTCTACTGTTTAATGCATTTTACTTATCCATTCTAGTAAATTATTTTAGTAAGTAAATTCTTAAGAAGTATTAGAATCATTTCAATCATAACGCCACAACGAGTACCGTTTTTTTATAAACATTTCATACCAAAATATCATGTCAGAATAACACTAATTTATTCAAGCATCCGTTTATCTGTAAATACTAACCTTAGCTTTCGGCTGCACCCAGTTATAGTTATAGACAAAAACTTATAGGAAGAAAATAAAGTATCTTTTGTTTCAAATAAGAATTTTCTCGGAGAAATAAGATTACCGTAAGAAAATAGCCTATGCCATTTTTCGGTCTGCGAACTATGTCTGTGTAAAATCATGGCGATCGGCTACTCCATTCTGACGTGAAAGAACAACAAACAAACACACTTTCACGTTTATGATATTAATTAGGATTATATTAGTTATGATAATATTTCCCAGGTTAGAAAGTAGTCTATGTCATTTACCAGCCCTCCAACCATCTCTGTGCAAAAAATCACTCTTATCCGTTACTTCATTGCGACATAAATAATTATATATAAACAGATACACTTTCGAATTTTTTATTGTTGGAATTGCTATATTAGTTACGATGGGATTGCAAAGTAGCCTAAGTCATTTCTTGGCCCATCACTCTCTCTGTGCAGGAAATCAGGTTCAGCTGTTGCTCCATTGAGACGTAAAAGAAGACCAAACTACCACACTTTGGAAGTTGTAATATTTGTCGGAATTGTTATATTAGTTACCATGATAATTTCCAAGTTGGTTCGCCAACTATGTAGAAAACCACACCAATCTATTGCTCCATTACGACTTGAAAGAAGGGCAAACAAATATACTTCCTAATGTTGAAATTTTTTGGATTGATATAGAGGAGATGGTGGTAATATCACCCCCGCTGGTTAATTGCCCCCCCCCCCCCCCCGTTGTATCTCAAGATAGGGAAGCGCCATCTATGAATTACTAGACGTATCATGACGAATAAATGCTACGGAGAATTTTAAGTCGGCCGAGAGCACCACTGACCTCGTAATTTGACATTTGTCGACGAGGTTTGCCGGCACGTTGCGTCAAAAGTTTTTCGTCCCGCAAAAAAATATTCATAGCAACCCATCTTCACTATTTCGAAGGTATTTTCAGAATATTTTTAATTTTTCTTTGTATTTGTGGTTTGTTGTTTTACTAAGCGCTTTGTTTTAATATGGCCCCCAATCACAGCGGGTTTCATGGCCCCGGGGGCCATATTAAATGTATAACTGTTGACTTTTTATTTTGAAACAGAATACAATGTACATATAATGTGCTAAACGTATTTTTATTATTTCAGATGCCTCGAACGAATGTTTCTCCGAAGCCAAAAAGGAAGAGGAAGCAATGGGATATCGATAAAATGAAAAAAGCTATCGAAGCGGTACAAACCAAAAATATGGGGTACAAGAAGGCTGCCAGGACGTTTTCTGTACCTAGATCAACATTAAGAAGACTGGCAAAATGTACAGGGCAATCTTTGGATTCAGTTGTGCACAAACCATTGGGCAGAAAATGTGTACTACCACCTCAAATAGAAAAGGAACTGGTCGAGTATCTGTTGTTCATGGAAAGCAAATATTACGGCCTAACACTTATGGATGTTAGACGGATGGCTTACCAATTAGCCGCGAGGAATAACATCCCAAATCCATTTAAAAATGGAGTGGCTGGTCGAGCATGGTTAGATCATTTTTTAAACAGGTATAAGGATAAATTGTCCATAAGAAAACCAACGGGAACTTCATATGCTCGAGTGCAAGGTTTTAATCGCGCTGCAATCAATGAGTTTTTTGACTTATTAGAATCTGAGTATAGAAAAAAACAGTATCCTCCTGACCGTATTTTCAATGTGGACGAAACTGGGCTGACAATAGTGCAAACAAAGATACCAACAGTAATCTGTAGAAAGGATAAACGGCAAATTGGAGCTTTTACAGCAGCAGAACGGGGCTCTTTAATGACATTGGTTTGTTGCATGAGTGCAGGAGGAACCTACATAGCGCCAATGATGATATTTCCAAGAAATAACTATTCTGATTCATTGATGAAAGGAGCTCCTCCTGGTGCAATAGGAAAAGTGCACCCATCTGGTTGGATCCAAATCCATTTATTTACAGAATGGTTTGAACACTCCTTGGAAAAGATGAATCAAACTGAACAGTCCCCAGTTCTTCTCATCCTTGATGGACATTTTACTCACACACATAATGTTGAAGTTTTAAGACTTGCTCGTGAAAGGCACGTAACAATTGTGTGCCTACCTCCTCACACGACGCACAAATTACAGCCACTCGACCGAACATTCATGGGTGCACTTAAAACCCATTACAGTGAAGAGATTCGGCAGTTCATGTTGCATTCCGATAGAACGCTTAAGCCTTATGACATCGCTGAGCTGTTTGGGAAGGCTTACTTGAGATTCACAACCGGAGAATTGGCAATTAACGGATTCAGAGTCACAGGAATCTATCCGTGTAATCGCCATATTTTTAGGGATTCTGATTTTTTGGCTGAAGAGCAATCACTGGGAGCAAACAGAGTGCAAACGCCGCCAAATATTCAAGTGATTAGTGGTCAGCCATTATCTTCATTAGCCCATAATCAGCCGCCGTCCTCATCAGCTGCTGATTAGCCGGGTCTATCATCATCCGTCATTCAACCACTGCCAACGATTGATCCAGCGCCAGTCTCTCCAACAATTGAAAAAGCACCAGACTCTTCCAGTATTCTGACCAATGATGCACCTGTGCCGTCAAGTCAGCCAAGTCTTTCACCATCCATCGTCCCACCGCTGCCAACAACTGCTCCCCCACCAACGATTGATCTAGCGTCAGACCACCAGCCTTGGCCATATGTTTTACCAGAAGACATATGTCCTGCTCCTTCTGCTAAAAAGAGGATATCTAATCGGAGAAGAAAGACTGGAACTGCAGTTGTCATCACGTCGTCGCCTTATAAAAGACAACTTGAGGAATCAATTGAAAGATCTTCGGACGCGAAACGTAGACGTGGTCAAAGTAGGGGCCAAGGGCGTGGTTGCGGACGTGGCAGAAGACGCGGAAGAGGACGCGGTAATAGTGTAACAGCTGCATCTGCAACACAACGTCGCACTCTACGCAATGATGTCACTGCCAGTAGCGACGATGAGTTATCAGACGTGGGTAATGATACAACATGCCTTTTTAGCTGTGGTAAATACTCTGATGATACCAGAGGTGAAGTTTGGGTGATATGCCAAAGCTGTCAACTGTGGGCTCATAATTATTGTGCTGGAGCAGAAGGCGATTATTATATTTGTGACTTTTGGCGCTAAATTTTTGTAAGGTTTCATTTTGTAACATAAATCCTATTAACCCATTAGATGACTTATCTTTTTACATAAACAGATTGTAACAATATCAGTTCACATTTTTTTATACTTGAAAAACAAATTAGGGGGCCATATTACCACCTTCTCCTATATTAGTTAGGATGAGATTTTTCGGGATGGAAAGTAGCCTATGTTAATTCCTGACCGGCCAACTATCTTTGTGCAGAAAGTCACGTCGATCTGTTTCTCTATTGCGATTAGAAAGAAGGCCAAATAAACACACTTTGTTGGGATTATTGTACTAGTTATGTTAAGATTTTTAAGATTAAAAAATAGCCTGCATCATTTCCCGGTCCACCTGGGCTACCTCTGTGCAGAAAATCAGATCAATTTTTTGTTTTGTTGTAGCATGAAATAAGTACAAACAAACACATTTATGAATTTATAATATTAGTGTTGATTGTTATATTAGTTACCATATTTTCCGAGCCGGAAAGTAGTTTATATCATTTTCTGGTCCACCAACTATTTCTGTGCAGAAAAGCACGCCAATATTTTGCTCCATTACGACTTGAAAGATTAAACTTGAAAGATACAAATAAACTTCCTAATTTTGAAATTTTGGGATTGCTATATTAGTTAGAATCAGATTTTCCGAGTTAGAAAGTAGCGTATGTTAATTGTGCGGAAAGTCATGTCGATCTGTTTCGTCATTGTGATGTGAAAGAAGGATAAACACACTTTAGAATTGATAATATTTATCGGGATTGTTGTATTAGTAAAATTAACATTTCCTGGTTTGAAAACTAGTCTATGTCATTTTCTGACCAACCCACTATGTCTGTGCAGAAAATCACGTCGACCTCTTGCTCCATTGCGACGTTAAAGAAGGACAGACAAATATACTTCCAGATTTTGAAATATTGGGATTGATATATTAGTTAGGATGAGATTTTCTGGATTAGAAAGTAGCCTATATTAATTCATGAGCCGTCAACTATCTTTGTGCAAAAAAGCAACGTCGATTTGTTGCTCCACCAAGACGTGAAAGAAGGACAAACACAATTTTGAATTTTTAATATAACTTGGGATTGTCATATTAGTTAGGATGAGATTTTCCGGGTTAGAAAGTAGCCTATATTAATTAAAAGAAGGACAAACACTTTCGAATCTTTAATATTAGTTGGAATTTTTGTTTTAGTTAGAAAAATATTTCTCAGGTTGAAAACCAGCCTATGCAACTTCCTGATCCACTAACTATTTCTTTGTAGAAAGTCATGTAGATTTGTAGCTCCGTTGTGACGTGAAAGAACGACAAACAAACATATTTTTGTATTTTTAAAGTTATTTGGGATTGTTATATTAGGTAGGATGAGATTTCGCGGGATGATAATTAGCCTATTTCATTTTCTGATTCATCATCTAATTCTGTGCAGAAATTCACGTCGATCAGTAGCTCCATTATTTGAAAGAAGGACAAATAAATACACATCTGAATTATTAAACATTAGTCGGGATTGGCATATTACGTAGGAGGTGATTTCCCGCGTTTACAAGTAGCCTACGTTATTTTCTAGCCCGCAACTATCTCTGTGCAAAAAGTCATGTTGATCTTTTGTCTTTTTTTTCTTATGACTTGAACGAAGTTCAAATAAACACATTTTTACATCCATGATATTAGTTAGGATTATAATATTACTTAGAATGATATTTCTCGGGACGAAATGTATCCTAGGTCTTTTCGCGGTGCACTTGTAAAGTTGGTAAATACAAACAAGAATTGAAATAAAAAAACGAACCAAAATATAAACAAATTCAATAAGCAGAAAGGGTTGCGAAAAAAGTTTATATACACAAACCCTAATGGTTAAATAAAAAAAAGATAAACCCAAAACATCCCAGATTTAGGAAGGGAAATGGATTACCTAAAAAAATATAAATGCAAACACGAATGAATAATTAAAAAAATAAAATCAGGACATCCAAAATTTAGCGACCAAAAAAGATTACGTAAATAATTTATTTTTTTGATGAACACGAATTCATAATTTAAAAAAAAAACCAAAACATCCAAAATTTAGTAAGCAAAAAGGATTACGAAAAAAAGATAAGTACAAACACGAATTGATATAAAAAAGCAGCCAAATTATCCAAAGTGAATAAGCAAAACAATTTTTTTAAAATAAATAATCGCGATCTACAATACATTTTATTCTGATACTCGACGCATTTCAAAATATACAATGCATTCAATATATAATGCATATTTTTCCATGTTCTATAAAAAAATATCAAAATATCATTGACGCTAAACCAAATACGATATTAAAACACAGATCCAAATCTAAGATTGAAATTAATTTAATTATATCGCTTTTTCATTTTTATTGCTTTTTTAGCAGGTGGGAAAACAAACGACATAGATCCGACTAGCCCTAGCATAGCTGTCGGTTTGCATGTGAGTAAAAGAGGAGCAATAGACATCGCCAAAGATGTCTTAGTATTCGAGAGAAATAATATATTTTGTTTTTTTTATTGGAATCCTATTTACTTGATTGAAAATGAAAAACATCCAAGATTTGAAATAAGACTAGAATAGTTAGTTTTTTTATTCTATTCATAAAGGGTTACCTATATATGTATACATAATTATTATCATTGCTGTTAATAATAAAGCTTACACGATGTTTGACGCTTTTATTACTTTCTGCCTTGTGCCACTAAATGGAAAAATGTTTGCGCCAAAAAATAAATAAGTAATTCTGAAAGAAATAGCTGAAGCTCTTTCCTACAAAATTACATTTTGCTTTGCAATAGGTTGACATAAACAATATCTTCAGCACTAAATGAAATCTTGTATGGAATAATGAATCTCTTAAATAGTATTGGAATTTGCCTGGTGTGGTATTTTAATCCGAGATGTATCAAAAATAAATTATCTATCAAAACTCACTCTTTACATTGTGTAGCCTCTTTTTTCATATTGAACAACGTAGACAAAAAAACATAACACGTATCATTAACAAAATAAATTCAAGATCTTATTTTTCACAAATTTAATTACCCATTAAAGAAAAACAATTGATATCTTACTACGAGATAGTATATCCCAAAAATATTACATCGTTTCCACTAATAAAATATCGATTCAGTACACAGGTATGAATCAACAACACACACAGGAGATAAAGCGTCTAAAGAAAAAAACAACGAACGTTGGATCATTGAGATTTTTAAAAAATATATTTTTCACTTCTCTACTTCTACTCCACTTCTGTACTCAAGGCAATATGAAAAGACGCAGAGTTGTTTCAGGTCTTAAGGTATTCACGTTTGTCAAATTGATTGAAGCACTTAAGCAAAATTTTACTCTTGCGTGTATTATAACAACTTTTTCCTATAAACTTGTAATATATTTACCAAACAAATAATCGTGAAAGGTCCTAGTTGCAGTGCTAACAATGGGTGGGCCATAGCTGTAGGCGCACTTTGCTTTCTCTATATTTCAAAAACTCGCGGGTATAAGCGGGTGGTGGAGAGCCGTTCACAGGAGAGCAACGTGCGTTTTGTGCTCGTGCGTATTATGCAAACAATAATTCTGTGATAATTGCGAGTCGGATGTGCAGCGCTCACTTAGTTTACGAGACATTAGTGAAGCACCAAGTGCAAAATCTATTCGTAAATGGATCACAAGTATGAGATAACTGGGTCAACAGTTAGAATAATCAATGAATGCTACCGAGGACGGGACAGGTTATTGAGTGTGTTAGTGAATCGGTTAAACATAATCCACAACAATCAACTGGCAAGAGAAGCCGAGCTTTAAACATCAATAGGACCACTTTACCAAGGATTTTGCACCGCGACTTGCATCTAAATAAATATAAGATTTAGCTCACGCTGAAAAAAACTGAAGCTTTATGACGCTAATCATTGACTCATTTTTGCCAATCTAATGCTGAAATGTTCCCAAAATTTTTCCACATAATATTCAGTGATGAAGCTAATTTTTATGCCATGTCAACAAACAAAATGATCGGTGTTGGTCCGACAGAAATCCTTGAGAGAAACACTAATGTCGTCTTCATAGCCATAATGTGGTTGTGTGAGCTGTAATATCAGACAGAGGAATAGTTGGCCCACATTTCTTCGAAAACGAAAGAGGAGTTGCCATGACAATGAGTACTGAGAATTATTGTCAAATGCTGCGGGAGATTTTAGTTCCAGCTCTTCAAAATTCGTTCGTCATAATTCTGGTATCTGGTTTCAGTTGCATGAGGCCACCTGCCACACTGCCACAGTGTCGATATATATCTTAGGAGATATGTTTCCTGGTAAATTCATCAACAGAAGACATTCAATGGTCCCCACAGAGCTTAGATCTCACTCTGAATGACTATTTTCTATAGAGATACCTAAAACAAGAGCCTGCTAGACATAATAGACCAGTTAAAAGAAAACACTGTACGCGAAATCAACGTCATTCTTTAACTTGTCAACGTGTTTTTCAGATCTGCGAATCCGACTTGAAGAATGTAAATAAGCTATGGGCGTCACGGGACAACACAATTTTTAAACATTAAATTACAATGTGATTTCTATTTAATGCATTTTCTAAAAATATCAATTAAAATCGCTTAAATTTCATAATAATTTTTATTGAATATTCAAACTACGCCTATATAATATATAAAACTACGCCTGTATAAAACTACGCATAGTCTGTGTTTCAGTTTTTATTTTTGTTCAAATCTGATATCAATTTTTGTTTAGTGGTTTTATAGTGGTATAAATAGCAACATTATATGTTATACAGTCATGAATATACGTTTTGGTGATAACCGTATAAAAAGCGTGAATGAAAAATATATTTTTTTAATATGTTTACTTTATTCAAAAATATCATAAAAATAGTACCTATAAAAATAGTTTTAAATAGTACCTTCATAATTATCTCAAGGACTGTTTACTCGAAATCGAATTGGTTGTGTCCGTAAATGTACGATAGTGTAAATTTAGTGATGTTCAATAATATCGACAAGGATTGTATAGTTTTAAAAGATTTAGTTTTATATATATATATATATATATATATATATATATATATATATATATATATATAATTTTTACTACGCACTTAAAAGAAATTTGTGCGCATGTAAGTGCGTTAGCAGTTATACTTTTTTGGTATAATACAAAAATAACTTTATTTAGCACGCAGGATAGGTAGGTTTACACTTAAAATGTATTTTGAAAAGCTTATAAACACTATTTTTATCAGGAACATTCAAAATAAATAAGTTTTTTTATTATACGGGCCACTATAAATTTCAGTTACTAATAATATTATTTAATATCACAGATATAACTTAGATTTGCATGAATATCAAACTCGTGTTGTGTATTTACAAATATCTGAATAACTATTATGAATATAGCATGTAAATAAATGTTTAGTGAGCAACTTCATCATATCGATTTTTGTTGCATCGTGGGCGTGCATCGTAAAATTTCATTCTTAAATTGTTTTTCGTAACGCTCCTAAAGAAGTATAACTTTAAAAAAAACGAGCGTGATTTAGACCACACGACTGAAGTAAAACTTTAAATTCACAAAATATGAACTTTAAAATGAATTTACAATTTTATTCACTTTAAACGTAGAATATTTAATGTATTGAACAAAATAATAATTTATAAAATTGTTCAAGAACGAAATGAAAATACAAAATAATAAAAAAATCACCGTTCGCGTAACGCAGCAAACTCGCAAACGAACTACTGACTGATATATATATAGATATATATATATATATATATATATATATATATATATATATTTCATGCACTGGCTATGAGAGGAAGAGAGAAAGAAAATGTGTGCTCGCACCTCTCTCTCTTGTCCCTACAGTAATATACGAAACTCTCTATCTTTCTGTCTTCACTAACTTATATCTCCCTCTCAACTTTCGTTCGCCTCGCCCGTTCACACTTTTCGTAACGCTCTCGTCACGCATTCACCAGCTTACTCCCCAAGTCAAGCGTGCGTAAAGAAGTTTTACTTCAAAAATACAACGAAAATTATAGCAAAACAAAATCCATAAATTTTATATACATTTCACGTGTACAACGTCATTCACATGTCACGAGTTAGTTATAAATCGTTCCACAATAACATGTTTCGTAAATAGACTACTACATTGTGAAAACGTCACCGTAATTCATAGATAACAACATTCAAAATATGTTACCATTGAAATGATAATATCGAAGATGCCGATTCGTCGTCTGAAATAAATAATTACGAAAATAAATAGTTCCAGTACCAGCCAGCAACTATCGGTAACTAGTTTGTACTGATTCATATACTCGCTCGAACGTTTCACAAGAAATGATTTATTTCTCGAAACTATCTATTGCGCAGAACGTGCATTGTGTCGATATTACTTATCTTTACCGATATACGTGTATCGGGCAGAGAGCAGTGATGCCATGTAGTGTTGGTTTTGAACAACGAACAACTTGAACTATGTTGAGATTAGTGTAGTTATTATTCGATAGCAATAGCAGGATGAACGAGAAAATTATTATAATATCATTGTCGAACAACAAAACAAATGTTCAGATAGTTGTTGGTAATAAATTATTAATTTAATTTCATTGCTTTATTTTTATGAAATATTCTGTGACAGAGGTTTCTGTCTTAATAATATATTACAAATAAACGCTTTTAACGTTTTAAGACTGTTTAATACAATACACTGTTATAAACGAGTAAAGCAGTAAGCGTTAATAAATAAGAAACATGCTAATCTGAATTAAATCAGAAAGAGCCGACAAGAAGCTGCTTGAATTGCAAACAACACGCGAATCGTTCGGAAAGAGTCAACAATACAGGAAGCCGGTGGCAAGTGGCAAGGCTCATCTTGCTATTAGAACATTTTAATTCTGATCCGAACGCGCCATTAGTTTTTTTGCATCTGTAACCCATTTTCCTAGTTTAACTACACACTTTAAAAAATACAATACCAATATGTAGCAAGAAAATCCACAAGCTTTATATGCATTTTACATCTGCATTGTTAGTTTTAAATCGTCCTATAATAGTATGTTTCTTAAGTAAACTGCTAAAGTTGCTAAAACGTATAAACATAACGATATCAACATTCAACGATAACAAAATTCAAAATATGTTACCATTGAAATGATGCCTCAAATAAATAGTTACGCAAATAAATAGTTTCAGTAGAAGCTATCGCGTACCGATAAGTGATTACGTTTCTTTGTAATAAAAATGTATTACGAGCATCCTTATTCTTAACCACAAACAATTCTTGTTTGTCTATGGCCGAAACTTTCGGGCGAGTGTGCGAAATATTTTCGTTCTACAAAGCAATAAACGCCATAGAATAAAAGTAGAGATATGTAAATGCCATTCCGAATAGTCTTCTCCAAGGTTCTGTTTTAAGTCCCTTACTTTTCAATATTTACTCCTACATGAACCACTCAACAATGAATCCCTTCTGTCGTGTTTTGTAATACTCTGATGATCTGCTTTTATATTCTTCTGGTAAGTCAATAAAGGTTACCGAAAATGCTTTGAACTCTGCCCTTGTTAACTTAAACTAATGGGTTAACTCTCATGGTATAGATTTATCCCCTTCCAAAAGCGCTGTGGTGGTTTTCTCGAGAAGGAGAATTACTCTACCGTTCTCTATTTCTTATAATTCCTCCTCGATCACTGTTCTTTCCAGTACCAAATAGGTATTTTCCTAGACTCAAAATTATCCTGGAACATTCACATTGATTATGTCATTTCCCAATGCCAGGTTAATATGAATATTCGCCGCGCACTTTCTGGAGTGTGGAGGGGCTCTCATCCTACCACATTAAAGTTAATATATAACGCTCTAGTCTGTAGTCATCTAGACTTTAGTTCATTTCTACTTGATCATATTTCCAAATCCAATGCCACTAAATTGATCCGGATTCAGTCTCAAACACTGAGGATCATAGTAGGTTCTATGAAATCCAGTCCCATAAATGCCATACAAGTAGAATGTGTTGATCCTCCTTTAAACCTCCGGCGACAATACCCAGCTAATCGTCATTTACTGAAGGAAGCTAGGTTTTCTACTCACTCCATTTTTCCAAAACTCACCCACCTTGCCAGGCTTATTGAGCATGTTCCTTTTGGCGTTCTAAGTCCCGACCTCTTCTTATCGTTAGTTTAAAATGATGGAACTTAAAATGATGGAGCTTAAAATGATGGAACGTCATTTTACTCTCCATTCACCACTCATTCAGCATACTTTCGCCTTCCTAAGGAGTGTTTGGTATTCTCCGAGGAATGCCGTGCTATTGTGGAGGCCTTGAATTATGCTCTACTCAAAAATATTCGCAGGCTCCTTATCTTCTCTGAGTCCTTAAGTTGTTTACAGTTCCTTGTCGCTAATCCATTTTCTTCGAACTGTGGCTTCTTGATTCTCCAGATCAAGCAACTTGCGCGTGATTTGGAGAGATCGGGATTCGATGTTGTTCTTGCATGGATCCCTAGTCAATGTGGCATAGTAGATAATGAAATAGTCGACGCAGAAGCTCGGTTCTCCGCTGTGAAAGGAGATCCGTGTTTCACTAATAATTTCATTGAAGATCTCCTATCCATGATTCGTTTCTAGATGACATCTGACAGGCAGAGGGCGTGGGGATGATTATCCCAGATTACGGGTGCGGGATATTTCCAGATCCAATCTTTTATACCCACAAAACCTTGGTTCTCAAAATTTACTTTCTCTCGAAAGGAAACCTCTGTGGTATCTCGCATGCGTTTGGGCCATTGTTCCATTCCTAGCCATTTGGCTAGAATGCGTGTCAGAGAATCTCCAATTTGTGACCGTGTGCTTGGAGAAGACGATCTAAATCATTTCATTTTCATTAAATTATTAAAATATACAATTCAATTGCCCATTAATATAAGATCACTTTTATCTATTGCCAACAAACCCATTTTAGGATTAATTATTAAATTCATAAGGAAAAACGACATCAAAATATAGAATATTTATATTCTTGTTTATTTTTGTTTTTATGTTTGTTTGTATATTTATATATACTTATTTTGTACTCTCTGTATATTATAATGTCATTTTCTTCTTTTTGTGAAATTGTAGCCAACTTCTTAATTAATTTTTGTTTTATTATATAGTTTATTCTTTTGTTAACAAGCAACGATGACAAATATCCGAAATATGATTTAATCAGTGTTGCTTGGCCTTTCTTTCCACACTTGACATTGGCAAAGGTTCTCTGTGGAGAAAACGATCGCCATATCTGGCCATATCAAAGATAAGGATACCTTCAAAACCTTGGTTCTCAACATTTACTTTCTCTCGAAAGGAATCCTCTGTGGTATCTCATGCGTTTGGGTCATTGTTCTATTCCTACTCATTTGGCTAGACTGCGGGTCAGAGAGTCTCCAATTTGTGATTGCGGATTTGGAGAAGGAGATTTAAATCATCTCATTTTTTCATGTCCATTAAATAATACATTTCCTTCGTTTGTTTCTAAATTAATAAAATATAAAATTCAATTGCCCATCAACATAAGATCGCTTTTATTTATTGCCAACAAACCCATTTTAGGATTAATCATTCAGTTCATAAGAAAGAACGACATCAAAATATAGAATTTTTTATGCTTATGTTCATGTTTATTTTTTTTATGTTTGTATATTTGTATATACTTATTTTGTACTTTCTGTATATTATAATGTCGTTTTCTTCTTTTAGTTTAATTGTAGCCAACTTCTTATTTAGTTTTTGTTTTATTGTATAGTTTATTCTTTTGTTATCAAGCAACAATGACAAATATCCGAAATTTGATTTAATCAGTGTTGCCATAGCCTTTTTTCCACACTTTACATTGGCAAAGGTTCTCTATGGAGAGAACGAACGCTATATAATCAAAGATAAAGATAAAGATAATTTCGGATCAAGTCTAGTTTGTGTTGAATTTTTCTTTTTTGTTTAAATGAAAGAAAATAGGTAAAAAATTAAGTACTTATTATATATTATTATATAGTATAATTTTAGGTCTCGGTCGCGATTATTTCATTAAGAAAAGTTTGTTTCCCAAGGAAGTTAAGTTATAAATTTTCGACTTAATTGCCTTTTTTTTAGTAAAAAACACATGAAAACAGGAATTTATATTCAAAAAACTCAAAAAATAAAAATATAAAAATGCGCAAAAAAGATCGTTTGACAGCCAACTGACAGCGTTTCTCCACAGAAAGTGCAAATGTGAAAACGTGAAATTCGCATTTTCGCTAAACCAGCCTTATACCAATTTCATTTTAACTGTATAAAATTAATTCAAACTTAGTATGAAAAATCATTTTGCAGAGGAAATCGTACAGCACACGTTTAAATTAATAATACATAAACTAACTTTACATAATACCTTACATTTTTCAGAAAGCTCTCTTAATCAGATTCTATAGAAGGCACCAAAATGTCCGTTCAAGGTTTAGACTCTCCAGATATGTTTCCAAGTTCTATGGAATGGGACAAAGACTCGGTACCGCTAAAAGTTGACAGTTAGTACCGGAGTTCAATTATTTTAGTTTTTCGGGAGGAATATCTAACTCTGGTATTTTTTTTATTTGATTCACATTTTCTATTTATATTAAATATTTAAAACACAAAATTACCGCAAATTGCTAAACATTAACTATAACATATTAGTAAGTGAGACAAGTGCACTTTTCGAAACAAGTGAATTTTTCACTATTCATAATTGCGACCGAGTGCTACTTTTGATAAATACTTCACTTGTCCACCTCTATTTTTTCATTTAAAATAAAAAAAAAATTGGAAATTCTCATTTCCGCAAAACTGAACTTGTTCCTTTGCTTTTATTTAATTGAAAGAAAGCTTGTACTAAATATTGTTCTGGATAAATAAATGTTGTTCACTATTTTATACAAATCCCATAAAAATAGCATTTTTGCTATAAATTGTTGTAATTTTTTTCAACTTAATTGCCATTTTATGTCACTAAACACTAATATATAAAATATGCAAATTCAAACATAAGTTGGGAAAAATTTAAACATCTATAAAATATATAGAACATGAAAAGAAAAATAACATAAAAGACGTTTCCTGTTTAACATTTAACAGTTGTTCGCTTAATAATTTTTTTAAGATATCTTTCTTTAATATGTTGTTAATCACATATTTTTTTTATTTAAAACAAAAAGTATTAATTTTCACTATCGCTAAAGTGCATTTATCTTAAAACAATAATTTCAGTCACAATTGTTTTTCAATTCCTTCAAAAATAGTGAAACCATCAAAAACTCCATTTAAAAATATATATGTAAATAAAGTGCGATGTAGCAACTGTAACCAGCCTTATTTCATCTCTAAAATTCAATTTAACAATAACCTAGTAAAAACTACTCATGTAAGTAATTATTAACAATTATTTGAAATAAACCGAGCAAGTTCACTTTACTAAACTGAATTGTTCCCGGCTGGTTTTTTTGATAAAGACAACTTGGTTATAAAAATTTGTCATAATATATTTAATTTATCATAACATAATTTACCTTTGTCCCGTGACTTCGTTCACATGGTCTAATAATAATGAACACTATGTGGTTATGTTCTGGCAACTTGTTTGGTTCAAGGGTTTTGGTACAAAGAAAAAAAAATCATAAATGAAAAAATGATACAATAAGAAAAAACAAATAATTGATAAAGACCTTGCACAGTTTGTACCCACAATTTCATTCTCGTGAATGTTTTCTCAAAATATAATCATTTTATTACTTCTAATGGTATTTTTAACCTAAAACTTTTTTTACTAAACTTGGTTTGACTGAATAATGAAACTGAATAAAAGTTTACTCTTAGGCTTTATATTGATACGAGATATTTTTTCATAGCCCTTGAGCAATATGACAACGAAAAACTTATCTAAATAAAGTAAGTTTTTATATAGATTAAATAAATAAAATTAATATAAATTAAATAAATAAAATTAATTAAATAAATAAAAAATAAACCATACAAACAGAATAATAATTTTTTCAGATTCTTTTATACCTCTACACAATGCGACAATCTCTATATGATTCTAAAATAAAATTCGCTGCAGTTTATGCTATTTGCCCTCCGTCCCTGTCTAGAGGATGATGAAAATGAAAAAATTACTGTCGTAACAAATTTTGACGACTATCAATTCTTTGATTTTCTCGTTGTCTAAGGCAAGCCTAAATTGATTATATTATTAATGTACTTTAGTATCAGATTTGAACAGCTCTAAAACACTAACTCAAGTATTTATGTGAATAATCTCATTTAGATAATAATTATTAAGATGAAATTAAAAATAATCCAAAAATTTAAAAGTCTTCGACTATGTAAAAATGCATGACAAAATTGCCAACAAACCAGATTAAAAATAAAAAGAATGTTATGAATTTTTAGGTATGTGTAATGCATAGGAACACAATAGATTGTAACTAGGTATGTGCAATGCACAGAAACGCAATTGTACTTATCATAATTCGAGCACCTAAATTAGTTTAGTACCTTCTTAGTAGTTGAGTAGTAACCCAATCATAAGAATTCTCAGATTTCTAATAGAATTCTTCATGTTACCTTTAGTTATTATCATATGAAGGCCTATAGGTTGAGAAAAAAACTGGAATATTAATATAATTGTAAATAGTCTAAAATACTGGTGTAGCTAGTAAATATATCATATGAATTAGTCCATCAATGCATGTACACTTGTAATATATTCTGATGTGTTTTAACTATTTATTTAAATATTGTCTGCTTGATTTTTAACACTTGGATAACATTTTACTTTTCTGATAGCTATTTTTGTCTTTAGTTTTAAACAGTACACTTTATTTACTTCTTTCCACATTAACAGTCATAAATAAATATCACTAGATTTTTTAGTTTTCTGTTTTTTTTATCTCTTAAGTTTTCATTAATGTTAACCCATTTGTACCAATGGATTTTTTAATTTTTCGTAAATTTGAACCAGTAACTATGATTAATGTCAATATGATGATAATGACAAAAGGTCTTTGAGTCCATTATATTATAGCTATGGACTGGCTTTCTTAGTGAATATGTACATACATACATGATTTTGTTATTTGATCTATTTCTATATGTGTGTGTGCGTGTGCGTGCGTGCGTGTGCGTGCTTGTGTGTGCGTGTGTGTGTGTGTATAAATATATATATATATATATATATATATATATATATATTATACGCGCGCACACACACACACACCTATATTTATATATACATATATTGGGTTGCCTAATAAGTTTTTAGCCTGAGTTGCTGTCAACAATTTTAATTAAAATATTTATATGTTACACTAAATTTAATTTAAATATGCACCATTATCATCTACTACTTGTCGCCTTGTAGTTGGCAGTGAGAATATGCCTTCTTTGTAAAATTCGGTGACATTGATTCAAAAAACTTTGCAAGGTCATTTTGGAGATCCTCTTTAACATCAAATTTTTTCCACGTAAATGCTTACTTAGATCTCTGAATGAATGGTAATCATAGGGCGCAATGTCTTGAGAGTCTGCCGAGCTCCTTTCATTTATCACGAGTATGTTTTGCAACATGTGGTCTAGCATTATCATGTAGAAAATAAACTCTATCCTATTGATTACTCAATTTGTTAGCTATTCGGTCCAATGGTTCACAGTAAATATTTGCATTATTTGTAGATCCCTATGGAAGCAACACTACATGAATAATGCCCTTGATATTCCACCAAAAGCTGAGCATCACCTTTTTGGCACTTATTCAAGTTTGGATACTGAAACTCCTGTTTTTCTGACATCCAGCCATTGGTGTTTGCGTGTATGGTTAATGTATGTAACTGACTTCTCATTGCCGGTTACTATCTGATTCAGCCAGTCGAAGTTACGTTTCAATGTCAATAACTGAAGGTGATATGATGAAAAGTCATGGGGTATCCAAACACCGTATTTTGAAATTTTTCCCAATTCGTACAAATGTGTTTCTATGGTGCCATGACTGCAGTGTAGGTCATCTGCCAATTAACGAGTTGTCAGTTGAGAATCCTTCTCAATTAGGAATCGTAATTGTTAAACATCCAATTCAATAGGACGGGTCCAGTACGGGGTTCGTCCTCAAGATCATTGTCCTCATTCCTGAACTTTCTGAACCAAATCTTTGCCATTGCGTAAGACATCGTGGACTCATCCATCGCATGTCATGTATTATTTGTGGCAGTCTTTGTATCGTGAACCAGATCAAATTTGTAAAGTAATAGAATCCATATTTTTATTTAAATCTATTATCTATTATGTAATTCACTTAAAGCTTTGGCGCTGACTGTTGTCAACTGACTGCACTTTGTCCTATTTATACTTTACAGTAAAACCTTCTAGAAGTTTCAAGAATCTTTCTAGAAAAGTCCCGAAATTGCTTACTTACTGACCAACCTAATGTATATGTATATGCATATATATAAAATTACATAGTGATGTAGCAAAAGGAAAAATACCGTAAAGTTAAAAAAGAAAGTTGCCAAAAATGCAACATGCATTGAAATAATTTACAGATTTCTGAAATCAGAATTATTTATAATAATAATTATGTTATTGCTTACAAACAAATGTATTGAATAAATTCACTGGAGACAATACGAAGCTGAAGTTAAAAAAAAATTTCTGTGAAATTAACTGATAGAATTTTTATTATTTTCAAATCCTTTTTTCATTATAAAAAACCCATTGCTATATAAATCACCTAATACAAATTTTACTAGTATATTTGTATACATGCTAGCAAAATTTTGTCATGCCTTTTAAATAAAAGAAATGAATTATAAAAATTCATGGAAAAATCCTTATTTTTTTTAAAATACTCGGCTATTGTTACTGAATTTATTTATCTTAATGCATGTTTCCTTTTTCCAGGCATGGAATTTTTAAAATTTTTCATGCTTGTAAATTTATAAGTACCAATGGTACTGGTTTGTCATGAATTGTATTGTTAAATGCATTGTTTATATTTTTTATCATTTGGAATAGAGCTATATTGCTTGAGCCATTTTATAGTTATGCTGTGGATTCAAAAATTAATTGGTTTGGCTTTCCTTTTTGATAGAATCTTAAAGATAATAAGTTTATCATGAGTTTAACCATATTTGTTATAAAACTTTCATAATTTTAGGTCCTATTACTGAAGCAAAACAGGTCCAATCTTGGAGAGGTGTACCTCTAACTGATATTTATGGTTTGATCACCCCATCGGGTGCACCTGAATTTGAACACATTGTACCTGCGTATAATCATGCTGTGCTATTCCACATACCTAACAATGTTGTGTCTGGATGTGGCACTAGACCTCCAAAACCACAATGCGGAAAGGATAAATGGGACAAGGACTGTGTTCGTATGCCCTGTTCTAGTCAAAATTTATACCCAGTGGAAGAGGTATGCCAAATTTTAAAACTAATATGTTAATGTAATTGTAGGTATAAATTTATTATTAATCTTACTTTGAACCAATTGTCCTGATTTTTTTACTTAAAATATTTTTATTCCTTATTTATTGCATGTGGCATCACATGCGTGATTCTCGTCATAGACTGAGCCCGTAATGAACTGCAGGGCAGGTGGGATTAGTTTCCCCACGTGCATGGGTTGTGTAAAAAGGGAAATCATTCTTCCTGCATCCCCCTCGGTCAGTCTTATTGACCTACTTATTTGTATCAGATTGCCTCTAATTATTGTAACATTTTTTTGTTCTCATTTTTATATTGTTATCATTCTCTGCATACACTACTCTGCAAGTGTGAACCTATTGTTAGACTGTGTTGTCCACTGTGCTGTTAGTGCATTGCTAAAGTGTGGAATATTGTAGAATTGTATTTATTTGTGGCTATTATGTGTATGGTGAAGGGTGCATAAGAGGTGAAGAGCATATAGGATGCAATTCTTAAGTGTGTCTTTACTTTGTATTTATTTAGTAATGTAACACTGTACTAATACTTCGTGAGAAATATATATTAATAAGTTATATTTTTGTCTGTGATATAGATTATATGATCGGTCTAGGCAACTTATATAATTTTTGCACTCTGTTCAACAGCGTCTTTAATTTGGTACCCCGTATTAATTTATGTCCATTTATGTGGCTTTTTTCGACAACCCTTTTGAGCCCACAAGTTTTGAGGGATTAGTATGTTACATGGAGGACTTAAGGGGAAAATACCTGTAAAATTTTGAAAAAAAATTTTTTTTTCCTAAGATATTAGTATAATCCTTTAAGAATACGTCACTAAATTTTTAGAACATAACTTTATAATAAACGCAAAGAATGGAGGTTTTAATTAAGCAGCCGACTCTTTTACCTGGCTGTTGAATTTCTTTAGCTTCTGACCTCTCTATTGTTAAAATTTTGAATGAACAGATGTTTTGAAATACTTTTATTGACAAATTCCAAGTAAAGGACAGTTTCACAGTTGCTACAGAGTATATTCGTACAGGCCAGATTCGGTTTTGCTGTTAGTTTTGTTCAGTTTAGTTTTGGAACTCATTCTGTACGCAACGACTTTGAAATCAAATAAATATAAAAATGAGTTCATATCCTAAAGGAGCTAGATACACCGGAGCTCGGTCAGTCCTAAAGGAGCTAAAGATACAGCCTGGTCAGGACGCCCGCGTAAACGGAAATTTAATCGAAATCAGCATACTAAAAATTATGAAGCCGAACAATCGAGTGCAAGTGCGAGAAAATTATCTAGTGAGAACATTCATTACAATAATATGCATTGTTATAAATTTATTGAGTTTTTTACAGTGTTCACTGCTTTATCAGAACTTGTTGTGTGTCGCGAGTGTAAAAAGGCAGTGAAATTTGAAGAAGCTGGCAATTGAGGATTGGGTTTCAAGATAGTTTTATTATGTCATTGCGGTTGTACAGATATTAACTCAGGGCTATTTATCAATGATGGATTTGAAATTAATCGTAGGATTGTACTTGTTATGCGTCTTTTAGGAGTCGTTAGAGAGGGGATTAATATATTTTGTAATTTTATGGACATGTGCGACGGCTAGAGTGAAATTGCATATAATAAAATTGTTATGCAACTAATTGAACAAAATGAGTTCTATGAGGCTACAGAAGGACAATTATATGGCGCTGGAATTGCTGATTAATCGGTAAATATAATATTGAATTTTCGTGTATTCAAACCTTAAATGCGTTTTTCTCGAAACCATATTTTTCAAACTGGCGTACACGATAACTGAAAAAGTTATTGATCGATCTCCCTGAAATTTGACACACATCTTTTTAATGATATTGTTTTCTATAAGAACCTACAAATTACCGAAAATTTTTTGAAAAAATAATTTTATCAAAGCAAAAACAATAAGAAAATATTTTATTCTGGGAACTTTTTTTTTTAAATTTTTTTTAGGTTTATCTAGAAATTATGACATTAATAAACACACAGAATTTTGGTTTTTGTTTTCAGATCACTAGAACCAATGAAAAAACTGCAATGCTCGCCAATTGAGAAGTCTCGCTGCGACCTTTCTGGAAGAATTTAGTGTACATCAGTCATTTTGAATAAATAAAATTAAAAAAAAATTTATATTATTTTAATGTTTGAATAAACCAGATGTTAATTTTCAAAAATATGTAATGACTCTTTCATTTAAAAAAAAAATCACGATCAAACAAAATTTAAGCTTTTGCAGGTACCTCCCCTTAAAGAGACATTATCTGTTTGTTTTATTTTGTCAATTAAAACTAATTTAAAAATAATCTGATCTTTCATAAAAAGAAAAACAAGATTCTCATATGTGTGAAGGACAATTTACATAAAACTTAAGGGGCTTATTTTTTCATTTTTGTTCCTCTACCACCTGGACCCAACACTATAGACTTTTGCTTGTCTTTTGTCACTAAAATCAGTTTCGATAAATTATCTATGAAGACATTTATGTTATTAGTATGGATTTGTAAATAGTTTAATAGAAATATTATATACGTTTATATGTTTATAAATGTATAAAAGTGTACGGAACACTTGTAGAATGAGTTCTACTCGTATGTGTTAAGTTTTATTTCAATGCCATTTCCGAAATACTTTCTATGTTTCACAGTATATTACTCTTGCGAAACAGGTACACAATGATGTGGACTAGTTAGTTTTTAAGTCTACAATTCTATGCCGCATTAAAAAATAAGACATTTAATAAATATGCAGTAAATTTCATTTGACAGTTGTTTTATGTATTGTTTGCATGTTTTATTAAGGCCAAATTCATGCTATCTATTGCAACACAGAAATTCAACATTGGAAAAAAATTGATAAAGGGAAAATTTTAGTTTTATTTGGTTATTTTTAATATTGGTTCAGATTGATGATTTACAAAGGGTAAAATTTTCATTTAAATTGATAGCTTTAGTATCGGGTTAGGTCCATGTTTGTGTGAGTAAAAAAGAAATATTTTCTGATGGCCAATGTATTATTTAAAACATCCACATACGGTAAAATATGGTATAGTATTATACTAAACCACATACGGTAAAATATGGTATAGTATTATACCATATTTTATTTTGTACTTATTATAAAGATTTCTCCTAGTGTCTTGTCAAAATACTTTTCTAAATTGGATTATTCTCCTGGACACAGTCAACTATTACAATCTTCTTCGAAAAAATTGGTAATCTCCTTCATTATTTCTGTCCCTATTCTATTTTTTCCAGTCTGCTAATGTGGAAATTTTTTTTATCTTCGTTACACGAATGATTTAATGGTTTATGTTAATTAGTTTTACAAATTATTATTTTTTAATATTTTTTTTAACATGTTTTTAACATTTTTCAAGTAGGATCATATTTTCTTCTAATTGGCTTTTCATTATACCATTGATAATCATTTTATTTTGACATAAAATTTCGAGTAATGGTATTTGATAGTTAATGTGCAGCTGCAAAGCTTTTGCTCCTGGTGCTTTGCTTCTGGTACATCGATCTTAATTTCTTGTTTTTTAGAACAGTTGTTTTCTGATAGAAGAGAAGGCTCAAGAAGAGTATGTTTTTGACTGCTGGTTATGTATATGTGCCCATTCCTTTATTCACTGGAGCGTTTTTTTTATAAATTAGGTATCATTCGATTCTCTTAATATCACAAGCGACACTGCTTCATTAAGTGAGATTTTCGACACTATGTAAGTTAGAAACAATTTAAAATTGTAATCGTGTTGACTCAATCCCAAATCGAAGAATTTCTGGCTAATGAAGATTCTAGTGGTTCAGAAGCAGAAGAAAAAAAGAAGGTCAAGAACTATGTCAAGAGCAAAAGCCAGGGAATCAAGTCCCTTTGTCAAGAAGGGCAAGTTATTCTTATGGGAAAAATTGGTTCAAGTGCACTAAACAATCACCAAATATAGCTGATGAGTAGACGAATATAACATAAAAGTTCACGTATGTAAGTCGAGACTGAGCAAAAATGACAAAAAAGATTCCTACTTCATATAGAGAAAACTATGATTCTAGAATTTTAGAAAAAACTTACTAAGTAGACTAAAGTGAAAATTCATCAATTTAGGACAACGTACATAAGAAATCGATTTAAGCTATAAGATGTGGACATGATCAAATTACATGCGTTCCTCGATTTACTTATGTATACAGCTCTATTCAACTCAAAACCATGAAAATATTGGGTATTTATTTGCAATTGATGAAACAGGAAGATATTTTCAGACGGGTTATGATAATGAAAAGGTTTCTGAATTTGCTGTTACCTTTTGTTAATGGTCTTCACAGGAAGGAAATGGAAGCAAATAATAAATTAGTTGTTATCTCAAATATATTTAAAAAATTTGTGACTATTGCCGGAACCTTTACTACGTTGGAGAGTGTGCCACTATTGAAGAAATGTAGGTTGCTTTCAAAGGTCACTCTTGCTTTGTTATATACATGCTGAGCAAACCAGCGAATCACATTCGACAATGGTAGATTTTGCGATGTAAAGATTAGTTGCTACTATAACAGTTATATTTACTATGGAGAATTGGAGTATATTAAGAATAAATAAACATTTTAATAGATTACAGATTTCCAATTTTGTAAATTGACACAGATTTGCAGTGGCCTGTCAGGCCTTACATTACTAGCAAGATTACAATATTATCTACAAGTTGAAAATGAACATAAGTATACGCATAGTAAATACCCTGGTATGGCTAATAAATATCCTAGTTCATCAATCATAAGTTGCCTTTTATATTTACTTTTGTGTAATTGGGTGTCTTCTGTGTGTATTGGAACATATTAGGGACAATGTGTATTATGTTATGGGTGGATATGCTGGGTAAATATGAGTGATGTGAAGAATGAGTGTATGAAATTTTTAGGGAATAGGAAAAAAATAAACACATTTGATTTTAAATGGAATATTTATATAAAACATTAAAATTTTGAGCAGTAAAATAAAATGCCTCCATTGATTTTCTTTAAATGTCTCACATTGTTCCCACTTTATAAGGCCAAACAAAATTCCTTAATTTTTTTCTTGAGAAAAAAGTAATAGCGAGATCAGGGTGTAGCAGGAGGATGTGTGGGTGAATGATTAGTACTTTATAAGCCCAATATTATCTATGAGCCCAATATTATTTAAGTGAATGATTACTACTTTATGAGCCCATATTTTATAATAGTAACAAGCTACAATAAAATTTACTGCAACCCCACATATAATATACACACACGTCTTTTGAAGAATTTATAGCAGTGTAGTTCAATTGCCAGATGATCGAAAATACTGGGATTGCCTCCGAATTTGTGACCTTGTCCTATGTTCAGGAATGTAATAAATTTGTCCTGGAAATGTAAAAAAATGTGATGATTCTTAAAAATTGTCTATTGGAATTTTTTACAAACCTCCTTTGTATGCCATGGCTACATTACAATTTTACTAGCTTAATCAATGGAAAAACTGGAATCGGTTGATTACGGATCTAATCAAGGCATAATTTCAAATTCTGCTGAGAATCTTGCTCAGAATTTACCAGTCGCTATTAAATCATGAACATAAACTCAAAATCAAAACATGAAGATAAACTAAATATTGTCATTGTCAAAATATGAAAGTTAACTTCCTAATTAGATAAGATTAATTATTGAAAGAAAAATTAATCTTAAAATTTTTTTTTGCTAAATGTATTGGCTTTTAATAATTTAGATAGATGTGCTAAACGTAATAAATGTTTTTGTGTGAAATTATATTTATTTGATCATTAATTTTTTTTAAAAATGTTATTTTATATTTGGTAGCAGAAGATAATTTTTGTTTACTTTTATTGATTTATCTTTATCTTTGATTATATAGCGTTCGTTCTCTCCATAGAGAACCTTTGCCAATGTCAAGTGTGGAAAAAAGGCTATGGCAACACTGATTAAATCAAATTTCGGATATTTGTCATTGCTGCTTGATAACAAAAGAATAAACTATACAATAAAACAAAAACTAAATAAGAAGTTGGCTACAATTAAACTAAAAGAAGAAAACGACATAATATACAGAAAGTACAAAATAAGTATATACAAATATACAAACTTAAAAAAATAAACATGAACATAAGTATAAAAATTTCTATATTTTGATGTCGTTCTTTCTTATGAACTGAATGATTAATCCTAAAATGGGTTTGTTGGCAATAAATAAAAGTGCTCTTATGTTGATGGGCAATTGAATTTTATATTTTAATAATTTGGAAACAAACGAAGGAAATCTATTATTTAATGGACATGAAAAAATGAGATGATTTAAATCGCCCTCTCCAAACCCGCAATCGCAAATTGGAGACTCTCTGACCCGCAGTCTAGCCAAATGAGTAGGAACAGAACAGTGACCCAAACGCATGCGAGATACCACAGAGGATTCCTTTCGAGAGAAAGTAAATGTTGAGAACCAAGGTTTTAAAGGAATAAAAGGTTGGATCTGGAAATATCTCGCACCTGTAATCTGGGATGATCTTTCCCACGCCCTCTGCCAGTCAGACGCCATCCAGAAACGAGTCATGGGAAGAAGATCCTCAATGAAATTAGTAGTGAAACATGGATCCCCGTTCACTGCGGCAAACCGAGCTTTTGCGTCGACTATTTCATTACCTACTATGCCACAATGACTAGGGATCCATGCAAGAACGACATCGGATCCCGATCTCTCCAAATCAAGCGCAAGTTGCTTGATCCGAAGAATCAGGAAACTACAGTTTGAAGAAAATGTATTAGCAAGAAGGGACTGTAAACAACTTAAGGAGTCAGAGAAGATAAGGAGCCTGCGAATCTTTTTGTGTAGGGCATAATTCAAGGCCTCCACAATAGCACGGCATTCCCCGGAGAATACCGAACATTCCTTAGGAAGGCGAAAGTAAGCTGAATGAGCGGTGGATGGAGAGTAAAATGACGCTCCGACATAGCCATCTCTACCGGTTTTTGATGCATCTGTATATATTCGCGTCCAATCCATCCAAAACGAATTCAAGATAGAATTGAACAGCGAATTAGCATTTTTGGACTCCTTATCAACTCCAAAACACAAATTTATATTTGGCCTGTGAAATACCGAGTCAAATGGGAAGCTATAGAGAGGGAGAGAAGAATTTTGATAAACGGGGTTAGTAAGGGATTTGAATCTTTGGAAGCTAACGATAAGAAGAGGTCGGGACTTAGAACGCCAAAAAGGAGTATGTTCAATAAACCTAGAGAGGAGGGTGAGTTTAGGAAAAATAGGGTGAGTAGAAAACCTAGCTGTCTTTAGTAAATAACGATCAGCTAGGTATTGTCGCCGGAGACTTAAAGGAGGATCAACACATTCTACTTGTAGGGCATTTATGGGACTGGATTTCATAGCACCTGCTATGATCCTCAGAGCTTGAGACTGAATGCGGGTCAATTTAGTGGCATTGGATTTGGAAATAGGATCAAGTAGAAATGAACCATATTCTAGATGACTACGGACTAGAGCGTTATATATTAACTTTAATGTGGAAGGGTGAGAGCCCCACCACACTCCCGAAAGAGCGCGGAGGATATTCAAATTAGTCTGGCATTGGGAGATGACATATTCGATGTGAATGTTCCAGGATAATTTTGAGTCTAGGAACATACCTAAGAATTTGGTATTGGAAAGAACAGGGATCAAAGAGGAATTATAAGAAATAGATAACGGAGGAGTAATTCTCCTTCTCGTGAAGACCACGACAGCGCTTTTGGAAGGGGATAAATCCATACCATGAGAGGTAACCCATTTATTTAGGTTAACAAGGGCAGAGTTCAAAGCATTTTCGGCAACAATTATTGATTTATCAGAAGAATATAAAAGCAGGTCATCAGCGTATTGCAAAACACGACAGAAAGGATTAACTGTTGAGTGAATCATATAAGAGTAAATATTGAAAAGTAATGGACTTAAAACAGAACCTTGGGGAAGACCCTTCCATATAGTTCTTGAAAAGGGGGGGGGGGATCCAGGGGATCTAAGAATAATAGATCTTTCTAAAAGAAAATTGAGAAGAAAATTTATAATCTTAATCGGAATCCCAAGATTATGAAGAATTTTTTGGGAGGACTGGAAGGATTACATTATCATAGGCTGAAGAAAGATCTAAAAAAGCAGCAACGAGAAATTCTTGTCGACAGAAAGCAAGTCTGATGTCAGTGGTTAGGACGCTGAGATTGTCCAACGTACTTTTAGCTCTTCTGAAGCCAAATTGGTTCCTTGGAAAAATAGAATGATGTTCAGTAAACCATTCCAAACGATTCTTAATTAAATGTTCCGTAATCTTCGCTAGAACAGGAGAAAGGGCTATGGGTCTGTAGGATGAACCTACATTGGGATCTTTATGAGGTTTAGGGATGGGAATTATTATTTGAGTTTTCCAAGACTTTGGAATAGAACCTGATTTGAACATACAGTTAATGAGGGATAGAAGATACCAACGGGTAGATGGTAAAGTATTTTTCACCATTGAATATGACATTCCGTCAATACCAGGGGAAGAATCCTTAAGATGTTCGTTAATGGAGAAATCTTCTTCTAAAAAATGATTGGCGCTAGTAAAGTTATACCTGAAAGGTAATTCATCTAAATTTGGGACGGATGGGGGAGCAAGTTTATTTAAAAATTGATCAATTCAATTCCCGTGAACAGATTTGGGAAGATCAGGCTGAAAAATAGACCGAAAGCGTTTTACGTTAGACCAGACGACACGGGAGGGAGTAAAAGGAGAGAGGGATTGACAGAATTTCTTCCAGCCTTCCCTCTTTTTTTTAAGGAGAATTCGTTTAGTCTGAGCTTGGGTCTTTCGAAACAAGAGGAAGTTTGCTTCCGACATATTAGATTTATATATCGCTTCAGCCTCTTTACGGGTTTTAACCGCTGCGGAACAGTCTCCATCCCACCAGGGGGGAGAGGATCTGAAGTGATGGTTAGATCTTTTAAGTGGGATAAATTTCCGAGCGGATAGGTCTATAGCCTTTACAAATTGGTCATAGCAAGTGTCAATGTTATCCAAGTCCACTGGAGGGAGGGAATCCACTTCGACACTGAGAAAGGTACGGAATCCCACCCAATCTGCCCTATGTAGGTTGTATTTTTGAAGAGGGGGAGTTTTCTCAATATGTAAATTTACGTGAGGGAAAGAAATCAAAATGGGGAAATGGTCGCTTCCAAAAGACTCAGAAAGAATATTCCAGGAAACCAAGGATGCCAAGGATGAGGAGCAAAGAGAGATATCTACTGAGCTCGGGTTCTGAAATGGGACAGGAACTCGTGTTGGAGAACCATCATTCAGTAAACACAGGCCAAAATCGTCCTGGAGTTCCACCAAGGAGACTCCAAGAGGGTTGCTTCGGGTGGAACCCCAAGACGGGTGATGAGCATTAAAATCTCCCAGAATAATATACGGGCCAGGAATTGAAGATAAAATATCCCGTAGTTCTAATGCTACGGAACATGTTGGAAGGGGGACATATATGGAGAGGATAGTGATATCTTTAACTCTCGCAGCAACAATATTGAAGTGACAACTGCGGGAGCCAAGAGAAATCTGGGAGAAGGGAAGAGATTTGTCAAGTAATAGGGCGGATCCGCCCTTACCATCCGCTCTATCATCCCGGAGACAGACATAGCCTGGGATCTTAAAAGGGAATCCCGGCTTCAGCCAAGTCTCCGAGATGGCAGCCACGGATGGAGAATACTTGACAAGGAGGTGACGAAGATCTGCTTTGTTGGAAATTATACTGCGACTATTCCATTGCAAGACCCTCGCCACTATTGGCGAAGCCATTGGAAAGGAGGGATTGAAGGGAAGTGAGAATAGATGAGGCAACGTTGGACGGTATTTGATTGGGGGAACTCAGAATTTTGACCAAGGTGGTCAAAAGAAATTGAATAATACTCGTAAAAGAATTAGTTGAAGGTTGTTGATTTAAACCGCAACCATTTTCAGGTTGAGGAATACGGAAGTCTGCCCAGGCTTGTTCTAGAGCAGAGCGGTCATAGCCCTGGTTGGAACTAGTCGAAGAGTGGGATCGGGGTTTCAGAGAAATAATTTTTTTGTGGGATGAGTTGGTAGGACGAGACGGAGAAAGCAAACTTTGGGAAGAAATTGGAGAAGGAAGAGTTAGAGGGGGGTGAGCTGCAACTGAGGCGTATGATTTTTTAGCAGAAGGGACCAATTTGGACGCTTCCGCATAGGAAATATCTCTTTCAGACATTTCGAATTTGATTTTTCTTTGTCTTTCGAATTCTGGACAATTTCTATCAGTGGAATCATGATTTCCACTGCAAAAGATACATTTTGCTTTGTCAAGAGGAAGTGGGCAGTTTCTCCCAACGTGACCTTGACCACATCGGAAACAACGCTCAGAAGATCGGCATTTGTCAGCAACATGTCCAAACCTACAACACTTGAAGCACTGTATTGTAGGGAATTCGTATTTTGAGACTGGAAGCGATGAATAAGCCATATATATCCGTTGGGCACGAACTTGGCCATCAAAGGTAATGACCATCGTCTCAGACGGAAAATATTTAGGCTGGCCATCAATTATCTTTTTAAAATTTAAGCGGCGGACCTTAGTAACTTTACCGCACCCTTCAGGGACTTCTATATTATGTAAAACCTCCTCGTCAGACCAATCGACTGGAACATTGCGAACAATTCCCTTACGACTGACGTTAAAGGAAGGGATAAACAATTTGTTTTGACCTGTGAAGGCAGAGTGGTTAACGAATCGGTTGGCGGCATCAGCAGATGAAAATTCCACCGAAATCCTGTTCCTGCCAATTTGTTTCACTCCATCTCGTATAATTCCATCAACATTAAATTTTTTTAAAGAGGAACCAAATTTCACAGCATGGAATGAAAATCCGGAATTAGGCTGGGGTTTTTTTCTCTGAACGTGAACGATAAATGGACCAACGTCGCCAGGGACGTATAAACGGCCCTCAAAAGAATTCGGAGGGAGAGAGGGAGGAGAAGAGGTCGGGATTGGAGGAAGAGATTTTGAACTTGCTTCTGAAAGAGGAGTGCGAGGGGTCTTACGTGGGATTGTATCCTCTGTTTCAGTACATGAAGAATCAGAAGGATGAAAAGAGAGATTATTCTTAAGCTTATTTTTTTTACAGTTGGGCCTTTTACAATTTTTATTTTTTCGTTTCAGTTCCTGTTGGGAATCCGAAACTGTAATAAAGCTGGCAGGCGATGTAGGAGAAGCAAATTCATTGAAACATATAGGAGACTTAGAAGGGTCTGGAGGTTTCGGGGGAATAACTAAGTCCATTTTCCCAAAAGATAACCTGAATCACAAAAATAAATAATAAAACAAATGAACAAAAGAACAAACTTACCGAGAACTGGATAAAACAATAAACGGGATACAGATAAAGTAAACAATTAAATGAAAATAAAAATAACACAAATCTAAATAAGTTATTGCAACTGATTAAGACTAAATATCACGAAAAAAATAAGGAAATAATAGAGTTGCGAAAAACCTTTCCACTTTGTTTGACGGTTTCTATGGCAATCTTTATTGATTTGCATGTCTTCTTTGCTTTCAAAAAACATTTAGTTGGATCGAACAAATTTTTTTTTCATAACCGTTTTAGTGGCGACGAGCGCCATCGCTCTCGTGCGCGTACTAACTAAATTTTCAGTTGCTGTTTAGCGCGTGGTAGGGAAGGACGCTCGCACGCATCGCTAATTTGTTATCTTTCTACGTGTTACATAAAGTTCAAATTATAATATTATTAGTAATTACAATATAAAAAGGACCTAGGAAAAGAAAATTTTTAACCGATAATGTCGGAATACGAAAATAATTAGAGTGAAAATGATCGTTTTTCAAGTTGTGAAGAAAGTGATAGTGGGAGTGACATTGTGATGCGCTCACAATTTGGCGTAATGCAAATTTTGATTGATAGCGATAATAGTGACAATAACAACTATTTTGCTGATACGGAGGATATATACTGGACTGTGAAAATACGATGTGACCTTGTTTTCAGTTTTTGTTATAATTTTTGTTCACAATATTTATTTCCATAATTTTCTTTGTATTTTATTATCTTTGTACAAGTTTTTATTAAGAAAACACCGAAAAAATTGTTAAAATTGGATAATTTTCAGAAGCGATACAGTTTTTTTTCGAGACAAGGGTAAATGACATCAAAAACAAAAGATTTCTTTGGCATTTTTAAGTATGAGTAAAAAACCATGGCACTAAAACGGTTAAACCACTAGTAGTTATAATATGTTGATTTTTACAGTATAGTGCGAACAAAAAGGAATAAGTATGTTACTTGAAGGAGGTTTTGTTTTTAATTTTGCTTTAAATTCCGTGTCTGCGCCCTGTTGTGGAAACGTCTCGAAAAAAGTGATTATACCTGTGGCAGTGCTACTGTACAATTTGTTTTGTTTTAACTGGTTTATGTTTTGTGGGAGGTTTATTGTAATATTGTAACATGCTTTGTCAAGTTTATCGAAATGTGCATTGCTTATTTATGATTTAACTTATACAGAAGATGAAATGAATTTTTGATGACCCAGCTAGGACAAACCATTCCACTTGAACACTACAAAATTTCAAAAAGCTATTTGGCGATATTTTTATCAATGTGTAATTTATCGAAAAGTATTTGTATTAATTTTTTAACATTTGTCTTTGTACATAACATGATATAATTAGTTCATCATCTGTATGTTTTATGCTATTTTTGAAGCAATTTTTCTATATTATTTTGTTTTTTTACCTTCTCTATCAGAAATATACCAATCCCTTATTTTCTTTGTCAAAATTATATCAAAAAAGTGGTCATAAAATTGTACATGTGTGTCCAAATACACCAATTTTTCTGTCGGAATATTTTTATTTAGACACTAAAGAATTATCGCTTTGTGATTTATGCACTTGTAAAACAAACAAAATCTTTTTTAATTTGCGTATTCGGTTGTTTAACTTTCCTATAAGAGGAAACTTTAGTTTTCTAAGTTTGATGTTGATTCCTGTTAAACATTCATTGAGCCTGTCTTTTCCTGCTAATTTTATGACCAAATTCGAGCTTTCCATTCCCAAAGTTTGCAACTCGTTCTTTGCTTCAGACAATTCCTCATGGCAATTCACTTATTTTATAATACTTCTCTTTCTAAAAAATTTGTATGGCAAGAATTGATTTTTTCCCGAGTAAGTGATATAATAAATATATTGGTGATAACAAATGGTGATCCAGTTTCTCTTTTCTAGATTAAAATGTTTTTTACTTTGAAAATTGTTGTGATTTTTTTTAAACCGGGGTATTTTTTTTCTAGTTATTAATATACAATTTTCATAGTTAGATGATGACCAAATTAAAGAACTTAAATTACGACAATTGAGTTTGTAAGAATTTAAACGTATATAAAATTCTCACTACTTGAAACATTACTGTTACTTTACGCACACTGTTTAAGAATACCCAATGAATGGACAAAGCAAATGTATATGAAGTTTTTATTAGCCTGATATGTGAATTATATTACTCGCTTAGTCAGTAGTTCATTAAAAAATTGGTAGACGAAAGCAAAGAAAGGAAATCCTTTTGCAACATTTTGACAAACACCCACAAGGGGTAAATAGTAGTTACCCCTTTTCTTATCAGCATTATTCTAAAATGAGAGGTCCTATTGCAGTATTCGTCCCTCATGTTCTTGGCACATGTTTAATTTCTTAGATGATAAAACTATAAATAATTTATTTCTATAGTAAGAACACGTGTGTTGTAAATAGGGTAGCCAACTGTAAAAACTGTACTTGTGGGAAAATTACGATTTCAGTAGGGGGCGGAAAAGTTGAAGATTAAAAAATTTAGTCAGAAAAGTTGAACACTAAAAAATTTAAGTTGCCTTTGTATAGATATCTGTATTTAATAGTTTTCTTTTTATTGCGAAGATAATTTAAAGGATAATTGTTAAAAATTAATGACACTTTTATCGATTATTAAACCGTATTTGTTTTATTTTAGCTGCTGTATTTTTAAATTCTGTATTTATTTGTCGTCAATAAATATACGAAGGTTACTTCTCTTTAAAGCAGAAAATGTTACACTAATACCGTTTTTAATCTAGTTAACTAAAAAATTGACCAAGAAAAATCTGAAAAAGTCTCAGTTGAAACAATATCTTCCAAATAAAATTTAACTTCTTTTCCAGTGGATACTACTCTTACCTTTGCAAATAGAGTATAGATGGAAGAATCCAAGTCAATCTTCTTTATATTTCAAATATGTAAATTATTTAGATAAAGCTACTGCGCAATTTTCTCCTAGTGACAAGAAATTATCTTGAAGAGTCATGGTCATTTATGATACCATTTACCATTATGGTATCATAAATGACCATATACTTTGAGAACTACATCCATTTCTAGAAACTTATAAGTGGATCAAGTATCTGCAGCGTCATATTTTCGTTATCGTGTTGGGAAGGAATTTATAAACAAAATAAATAGATTTTTAAAAAAAAATTATGATATTTTGTACCACAACTGGTAGATTAGTATGAGATATTATGTCTACGTTATGGTAAACATTAGTTAATTCAGTTGCAATGGCTTTTATCGTAAGTAACCAAAAAGTCTTATAAACTAATTTTCTAGATTATATGGACAATTAACATTCTACATACGGAAATATATGAGAGCGCGTGAAAGTTGCCCAAAAAATTGGGGTGCGGCTAGCTCAGGGTTATAGCTGTGTATTTTCTGTGAATATATCAGAGTTAACGGGTAATATTTTGTTTGAGAGTTATTAACGTTTTTTTGTCACTGTGATTAATGTAATGTATGGGATTGACATACACATATCATTGTTGATGTATTTGGACACTGCGAATTTCTTGTATTACCATACCGTTTTACTTAACCATATGGGATTTCATGGATGTCGCTCCATTGCTGTTGAGAAGGTCTTTCCAGATACATAAGATTTTCGTCTTTCGACATAGCTTTTAAATAAGTAGAGGCTGACCTTTTGTTAACTTCATTATAATCACTGTAATATGTTTTGTACATGCTTGAGGAGAGCTGTTGTTTGAGACTTTAATGAGCGCTTCACTGAGGGAATTCACTGAGTCAAAATTTTAATTGCATGAAAGTTTCTAGAGGCCTGAAATAGCAATACCATACCTACACCGCCCGATATGTTTGGGTCCGCATTCTGCGCAACAAATTCTTTAATCTGTTAGTTATCGAGTGGTAAAATTGGATTTTAAATATAAACAATATATTCGGAGCTGCAATGTGAAATGTATTCCCTGCTTTTTTTTGTCATTGGGTTTTCTGGTGGTCTTGTGGCGTGATTGGCAGAATTACATATTTAATAATTTCACTGTCATTAAGGTTACTAGTAGTATCTACCTTATTGTCAATATTAACATAAGTTTCCCAGTCTGCAATGCTTGTTTTTTCTGAAGATCTTGTAGTAATTTGTGCCAACGGTTTATTCTCCAATTCATCATTAGAATCATAACTAATTGTTGCAGTAATCGAAGATTTTTAGAACCCCACATGAGCAAAACATTTTTATATTGCATCTGGTGTGATTCTTCCCCATGTTGTTCGAATAATTTCAGTGGCATCCAAAAGACAAACGGAAAATGGGTAAGTATTCTTTTCACTGTGGTCTATTTTTTTTTTGTAAAAATGCCAGTTTTGTATTGGTCAAATTGTCAATTTTAGGATGAGCTGGACAACGGTGAATAAATAAAATGATCTTTTTACTTCTTAGCTCAGAGTCCCATTAGTGTAAAACTTTTTCAGAAATTTCTAACGTCATCCAGTCTTTTTTGTTCGCTTCGTAATCAACAGGTAAAATTTTGACATTTTTGAAACCTCTTGGTATCTTCAGTTTGTTTATCACCAGTAATTTTTGTTTTTCTTTGTTCATACTGGACTTTACAAGCATGGTGATTCTATTTTTTGTTAGTTTCCACCTTTTCATTTTTCTCTAATCTTCTTAATCTTTAAATTTTAATGTCCTCTCATAGGTTAACTTAAAAAACAAACCCCTTTCGTCGGCATTCCTTATTTAACTCTCAGTGTATCCTTGAGTTAATACTGGTAAAACTGTTTTCAGCCAATTACTTCAGTCATTTTGGGAAACAGTGGTGGCTTCTCCATAAACTTTATCTACTACAATAACATAATGTTGATAAAATCGGTGCTGATATTCACCTTTTAGAACATTCAGTCTGTTTTTCCAAAGAGTTGAGCAAAATGATTAGCTTTTTCCTGTAAAAGGCAACTACTAAAAAGTATATTTTGACCTCTTTGATCTTTGAACTCACACTAGGAGACTTTTGATAACTTGATGATTGATTTATGATTTTTTTATTCTTCATTTTTTTACTTTTTCTAATTCGAAACATATTTTGTTGTGTTGTTTCTACATCGTTTAAATTGTGGAATATGACATTTTGAGTTCTTTAGATAACTCCACATTGCTTTCTTCATTTTGCAGTTTCGAAATTATTACCACTTTTTCTTCAAAAGTAAATGCACTTCTACATTTGGCTATTGATACCCTAATTACGATTCAACGAAACACAGTTAATGCACAGAAATTTTCTTTGTAACTGATCTTTGCCATTTAGGTGAGCAATACTCGTTACAAGCAACAAGTTTACTGTATCGGCTATCAGGATTTTCAGTAAACCCCTATGCTTACAAATGTGTGTTCGTTTATAAACAAAGGTGAAGAGCTTATTGAATACGATCTTTTGTGTTTTGTTTCCGAGTCGACCCTGTCTTAATATCTGCATGGGATTTCTGAAAGCTTGGTCATAAATTAATCATTCAAACGTGTCGCTACACCGGATGTCATCTTTATATCCGAATATCTGAAAAAAATTATCATGAAAGTGCACTTTATATTGAAGGGACATAGATGTGACATTGCAACAAATGGAAGATTGTAAGGAAAGAGGTTGTTAAAATTGATATCCACTATATTTTTTTTTAAATATATATATGAAAAATATGTGTTGTCATTTTTAATCTTTACTTTTGCGCTATTTTTAAAATATAGCTGGATGGTTCAAGGTCAAGATCCAATAACTGTATGTATTATGTTTTATAACAAGACTTTGTATCTATAAATCCTATTTTTAAATATCCCTCACAGGTTATTCCATTATGTTTTTTCATGCTAACGCCCTTTTACTCTCTTTTTATTATATATGAGACAATTTGAGAGAACTTTTTGTACATAAGGATTTTGTAGATAAATGGAATTTTTTGGGATTTTAACATCAGTTTCAGCACAACATTTTTAAAAACTCTTGTGCAGAATTAAATAAAATATTGTGTTATTACATTCATATCTAAAGTAAATAAGCCAAGTTTTATTGAAATCTCAAAAATTCTATTGACCTACTCTTTTTAACTCCAAAAATGAATATGAAAGAAATATCTTGTCAATTTCGTTAGATTATCTCGATGGAAAAATACTATTAACTAAAAAATATTCTTAATTTGTTGTGTTTTGTGTACTTGGTTGGAAACACGTTTGTCCTAATTAAAGGTGAAAAAAAATGATACCATAATTTTTATTGCAGAAAGATGGAACAACCAATCTTTCCCAACGCTGGACAATAATTGAAAAAGCACTCAGTAGTACAATACGTGATTCAAACCAATTGGAAAAAGTTATTTTGAGCTACAATACAAGGTTTAAAAAGCATTGGAAGTTCACTGCTTTATACAAGTTATTTAATGAGGTGATATGATAGCGTTACCATTATTATATTTTTTCACGTTTGTGGATAGAGTGCGAAACAATGTATGTTCGGTATACAACAGTGATGACATTTGAGTAAATGTTACTAATGTGAACAACTTGACACACAAATCATCATAACAAATGATAGTTTAGGTACTTATTTAAACTAGCAGGCATGTAGAAACACCTTCAAAATTTTTTTATTTTTTATTGTAAATTTTCCATTCCAATTTTCCATTCCCAAAATTTTTTATTGTATATTTTCCATAAAGGCATTTTCTTTCCTGAAAATTTTCACTAGATAGCTTGACAATATCAAGAGACATGACATTAAAGGTGAAAATCTTGACTATCTTAGTCTATAGAGAATACGAGAAATAAAACTTCCTGTGACTGATATTGACTCGTTGTTGATATACCGAGTTTTCTTCAAAACAATTTTCTTGAAGAATATTTATAAGTAAAAGAAATGAAGGTAGATGAAGAATAAACTTTTGTCAAGTTGGAAATTCTTTTCTACTAATGCCGTTGAGGCATATAGCACATTCAAAATAATCTGTCACACTGAACGTATTAATGAAATAAAAGAAAAATTTTTGAAAGCATTATTCGCCCAAGAAATGAAATTGTATAAAAATGTATTAATATGCAGCTAAAATTTAAGATCCCCTGTTGAATTCGATTTTTGATAAAACCATTTGATTTTATTTTCAGTATCTGAAGGATGAAGAAACAGATTATTTTTTTAGTGTAACATTACCTTCTATTGCAAACCTTGCCTTACAACTGTAAGGTCCTCAACTTGTACCTATTTCTGTTCCACTTTTAAGGTAACTTTTTTTTCAAATTGACAGTTTGCAGTCTTTAATTTTTTATATATTTATCATAGCTTAACGTTAGGATACTTACGTAATTTATGTTAATTTTAAATATAGGCTTATTTTATTAATTATCACTTAAATAAATTTTAGACAATAATCTATTATATATCATTAGGCTATTACATTCGCATCAAGTTCTTCACATTTCTTTACAAATATTTCCCTTGGTAAACGTAGATTTCCACTTTCTAATTACCCAGGATTCTGATTGGAAAGCTTTTTTTAACTAATCTCTGTGGTTCCATTTGACTTTTCCTTTCTGAACGTGAAACTTACCACCGAGATCTTTCATATTTCACATCACATTTTCTTACATTTATGAATAAGCAATTTTTTTCATTGAACTAATAAATGTATTATGCGTGTGCTTTTCCCCATCTTCTACTGTCTTTTCCCCTCTGTAGCCGTTAGCAGAGCAGGCGCCTGCATATTTTGTCGAATTGTTAAAGATGTCATTGCGACTGTTTAAAATATTGTAGATATCTATTGTTATAATTGTGGAGAATATATTATATAAACAATGAAGACGTTATCGATTTTGTAGAGAATGTGTATTTTATGGGAGAAGAAAAATGAATATAAACCGTGGGCACCATACGAAGTTTGTTTATGGCTTATATTGAAATACTAAGGAAATGGAGAAAGCTTTGTGTTAGAAAGCTGTGTGAAGTATGTTTTAGTGTTGCCATGATATGGAGGGAATCAACTAATCACATTAAAAATTGCTATTTTTGCTTAATAGATATTTACTTTTAACAGTTGAAGCAACAATTAGGCAGAATCTAAGTATCGCAAAAAGTAAAACAAATTCAAATGTTTCTTTCGGTTGTCCCCTTCGCATATATGCAAAGACTGCATTTTTCAGCAATACAGACTAACTGCAAATGAACAAGACTGAACTTTAGAACCAGGGCTTTTGGACTGAATATTTTGTATTTTTATTTTTTATATTTTTCTTTGGAAAAAAATTTACAATTGTCAATCACATTTTGAAATAATTTTGCAATAATTATGATTTTATAAAACATTGTTAAAGAATAAATTCTTATTTCAAATAAGTTTTTAGAGTTCATATCCTGCAATATATCTTCCAAAACCGGTGTTTATTATAAATTATATAATCTCACAAGTGTTAAATTTTACTTTTTTGTTAACCCTGGTTAATAATGCTATGTGTATTATACTTGCACAGGCCATTAATTATTAATTTAATAACTAATAATTTATTACACGTCTAGGGTTGTTCGTATAAAAAAAACAAAATGGTCAGCGAAAAGATTTTAGTGCGGGGGAGGAAGACAACTGGAGTCCAGGCAGTCAATTTTTAATCTAGTCAATGAATATAATATTCTTAATATTTGCCATATATTCAATATTATATTTTTCGGATTTTACTCTGTACATTTTAACTGCAAATTATACAGCTAAAAATAAACACAACATTTCCTTAAACCATACAATTCACTGAAATTAATTTCGGAAATAATTATTTGAATTTTTCTAGATCAGTTTTTTAAAATAATCTTTGTTGGTCATTGCAACAGCTGACACTGGAACTATGCACACTAGTAGTGCCTCTGTAGTGTATATTGATGTGGTGTAAAATGCCAATTTTGTTGAGATATGCATCTGGTTGTTATGATAGGTATCAACCTTACTTTGTATTAATGTTTTTATTCTCTCTGACGTATATTGAAATTATGTCTCAATTCACAAGTGACTCACATTCACAAGTGACTGGTCCATTATCAAACGCAAAGCGTCGTTAAATTTGCCAGTAATTTCGGACTGTGAATTAATTATGTATCTTGTGTTTGTTGATAACTGTTTTGTTTGGTAGGTGGTATTCATGTTTTTAGGCTGCCTTAGATTTAACATTATTAGTCAATAATGGAGTGAAGGCACCACAATGACAATCAATATATTAGTCAATCAATATATTATGATTACATTTGATCATATTTCCGTTTGATATTTTTATACATTCTGGTTTGGAATTACCTCAAGTGAGTATGACATGATAACATTTCATGTTCATATAATGACGTTCACAAATTTCATCCAAGAACTGGAATTGGTTATCTGGTCTTCTGATTACTAACAACGTATCTTTAGACCGTTAAGTACTTTTTCAAGGTAAATTTTAAATTATTATATGTAGCATCTGGCCTTTGGTTATAAGGATACATATATTCTTATGTTAGAGGAATTAGGTGAGAAAAAAAGAGTATCTCAGGATGCATGGATATTAATTCTATTTATTTCTTGCTAATATGGTCTTAGGCAAAATTGGAATGGAGTATCCATTCTATTTTCTTTGTAGTTGACATTTGCTGTTAATTAAATTTGGTCATCATTATTAAAATTGCTATACAATTAATGTTTTGGGGGTTCGTGACCCATACCTGGGTCATTGCAAATATTGCCACCTAAACATAAATAATCAGGTTAAAAAAATCTAAAATCTAAATCTATTATTTGATGCATAGTTAGTTATACACGGGAATAAATATCGGACAAAGAAAGTCTCTATTCGTTGGCTATGTCGTTGCCGTGGTGTGTTGGGTAGATCACAAGGCATATGGCCTTTGACAATGCTGCGCACCTCGGCGACCCGGGTTTGATTCCCGAACATTCATCAAACGGGGCTGGACTGGTGTTGTGGTTGGCTGTAAGAGATTGCTCTCGTAGCAATGAGTCCGCCATATGTATCAATTAGATACATTAAAGTAGATAAATATAAAGGAATAAATTCTCGTTGAAAGAAAACATAAAACATGCCCTTTTTCTAATTGAGTGCGAAGAAAATATTGCACATAACTCTTTTTAACACACCCAATACTTGTCTGGAGCGCAGTGCTTACCCAGGCAGCTAGATGTCTTCGCAGCTGTTCGTGGATTATGCCCCTGAGCGGTGTTAAATAATGTGCACAAGTATCATGTATACGAAAAAGATGACAAATAATTATGAATATTATTTACAAGTTTCCAAGAAAAAAATATTATTTAAGAATGATGAATTTGTTAACTATTGAAAGATGTTATTTGTTAACTATTTTTCAGTTAACAAATAACATCTTTCTTTGCCTGACACTTATTCCCGGACACCGTGTATATTTTGTATTTATTGGTATATTATAAACAATGTTTTTTTTTTAAAAATGGATAGAAAATTTGACGAGTGTGCGAAAATGTCATTTTTATTTTCAAAAGATATTTGTAATATTATTGAATTGCATATATTTTAATTCAAATTTTACATTTCGAAAATGGAAGAGTAATGTATTTATTATTTGCGACAGCAATTGTCTATTTTTTTTATATACTCATTTGATGTATGCAAAATTTTGCAGCCATTTCTCATTGAGTTTTACCCATTTTGATTTCTTATTTTCATAATTTTTTTATCATTGTTGGAAATATCTGGTCCCTCGTTTTGAGCACAATCCAAGAGTTAACTTTGATAATGCATCACTAACGTTTGGTTTCATTTGATATTAAGCATATATATTCTTACGACCCATGAGTGCAAACAATACTCGAGCGTTTTGTTCATTTGTGCTTTCATGTTTCACAGTTCAATTTTTGAGTGTTGTTCTTGATTTTAATATTTTCTTCTCTTGATTTGACACTTAACACGAATGTGATTGTCTTTGTGGCAAAGAATGAAATCATTAAAATTCTTTGGTCTGCAGTCAATACTGTAATTGATATATTTAATATATTATTGTGTAAAAGAATGCGCCAATGGAAATGTGAATTTGGATTGCGAGAATGGTAAACTTAAAATGTAAATTTTTTTTCGTGATAATAAATAAAATAATAAAATTTAGGTACCTATCAATGTAATTTATATATCAAGAAAATAATTGTGAGAATTTTTTCTCTTGACAAAAAATTAAAACATTAAAAACTTTGGTCGATCAATGATGTCTTTTTGTTACGTATTATCTTCACAATTGTATAACAAATGCTCACTGAAAAAGTAAATTAGGTTCACTTGAACAAACATAATATAATGAAAATTCTTTGGCAAAAAATCAATAATGTACTTAATGGTTCTTGTGGATAATTTTATAACAAAATTGTTACTGAAAATGTGCAGTTGGTTCTAGTGGTAAAAATCAAATAATTAAACTAGTTTCAACTATGCACAGTATTGAAATTGATATACATATAGAAAAAAATTATATATATATATGTATATTATATGAATTTTATTCTCGTTAAACAACAAAAATAATTTTGCCATAGATCAAAAATGGAATTCATATATTTAGTGCATAACTTTAAAGAAATCCAGCACTGAAATAGTTAATTTTTTTTGTGTGATGATAAATGAATACATATTAACATATTAATTTAGCATCTGTAAGGTCAGTATAACTGTTTATTTGGCAAACATTTAATATAAGTTACGTGCCCATTGAAATACTTAATAGTACTTTGTAAATGTGAGCAATATTTTACAGGCAACATAGAAATCGATCAGTGTCTCTCAGTCAACAGCAAATATCCTCATTGCTGGCATTTGCCTTTTTCTGCACCTTTCCAAGACGAAATACACTTAAACCTAATTCAGAGTATGCTTCATATCCAGATATAAATTTTTATAGGTAAATTATTAACCACTGAAATATTATTAAACTGAAAATTTTCAACCAAGAATATAAAGTAACTGTGTAAAATTCAGAGAATTTGGTGCAATATAAACTTAAAATTATAATTTAAACAGTGCTGTGTTCAAAATGAAAACTCAATTCTATGCCATTTCTTTTATGAAGAAACTAACGTAAGTTCAATTACAGTCCATAGCATTTATTTTAAGATGAAATTACATGCATTAAAATTTACTTTTTGTTTAAACCATATTTCATTGTCTTGTCACAGTAAACTGTAAACGAAGTAGATGTTGTTTAACATGGAAAGAAATAAAAACGTCACAAAGTGTACTATAACTAACATTTCCGAAGGGAATCACAAACATTTTTCTACCAAAATCAATTCAATTTATTAGGAAATTATAATTTCGTAAAAAAAAATTATTGAATGTAAAAGAAATTCAAGTTAAATGAGAATCATTATCTGGTCTCATTTCCTTTAATAATAATCAGCACAACTGTAAAACTTACTGCCATATCACACTTTCTCCTGTTCTCTACAGTTTAATTCAAGGATATACAAATTAAAATTTTAATTTCTTCTAGTATGTGGTGCATTAACAAACAATTTTAATCTTTTCCAAAATTAAAATTGTTTGTTAATGCTTAGAAAAGTTTTAAGATTAAAAGGTACCAACTAACTGTGAGTATGTATGAAATGGGTTTGTAGTAACATCCATGAAAATTTTTAAGATATTTATTTATATACTTATATTGCTTTTTATTAAACACGTTACATTATCGAAGATCACATCACATTTTCATTCCAGGTTATATCAATGTGGTAATTCAGTCAGTTATGGAAAAGCTTAAATGTATTTTACACTACTTCAGAAGAATTTGTACCAAAGGTAAAGTATTTGTGTATTTAAATTATTTTTTAACTTATATTTTCTTTGTTGAAATACAGGTGGTCATCTTGTGAAACACCCGTAATTTTGGGGCAAGTCAGGGAATTTTATGTATCAAGGAAAACTCTGGGAAATTTGAGAACGATCATGGAAAATCATGTTATTAAGACTGAGCCACTTAGGAAATATTCATAAGATATTGTAACTTAGTTATTACAGGAATAAATATAATCTGTTGTAGCTCAGTACAATTATCATATAATTTCGGCGTTATATATATATATATATATATATATATATGTATATATATATATATACATATATACGTATATATATATATATATATATATATACACACACATATATATATATATATATACACACACATATATATATATATATATATATATTAAGTAGAAAGTAATGTTAAAAGTTTGTTTTACCTTTTTTCATGAGTGCTTTGTTAGAATTATCAGAGTACTTGACATTGTAAAACTTATCCATATTTCAATATTTGGACATGTCGTCAACAAGAATTTGAAGACAGTAAACCTAATAGATCATTTTTTTTAAATTTGTGAAGTTGTGGCTTTTACACGCACTGCATAATTAAACTTGCTGCTTTGAAGAGAGTAGTAAAAATGTCCAAATAGGAAGAAAACAATTTCGAGATCATTATACAATTTTTTTTGTCACAGTTCAGCTCATTGCAACAATTGCATAAAGTATTCACGATTTAATTTATTCAATTTTATGTTGTGTATTGTCTTGAAAATTTTACAAAAAAATTCTATTAAAATAATTCCTAATATGACAAAATATGTATAATTGCTTACCAGCTCTTTAGCAGATAATGTAAAAATCCATACAACAATATTTGCAAACTGTTGCAGATTGAATAGAACAGAATTTGAGTAATATTTATTTGTCGTGTCACTTTCAACATCTGTTTCAAATTGTCAGTTATAAATTTTGTTATTCTTTGAAGCAGTCGTATTTTATGGAAGTATTATTTGATAACATTTATCGACCTGAGACATTTTGCAATTCTCGGGTACGGACTGTATTGGCATTTCTACAAATGCTATATAATTTTTATGAGATAAAATATATATATAAAATTAGACATAATTAGAAATACATAATTCTTATAAAGTAAATATAAAAATTAGACATTTTACTTCTCAGTTCGCCTAATTTATTCCACTAGTAACTCTATTTTAGCTACCTTTACATAAAGTGAAATAAGGCAACATTTTAACGTACATAGCTGTCAACACAACAACACAACACAACACAATATGCAAACGTATAATTAAAGGCTAATAACTCCGTAATGTTTACATCATTCATAAAGTAACACACAATATAGGGCTGATATTAGCTCTATATTGTATGTTATTATGCTGATATTTGACTGATATCGGTTAGTTTTCACTAATCTCTAAAATTACAGCAAATAAGTTTTTGTGGAAAAAACTTATGTGTGGTGTAGCGTGCCTTAGACGGGCCCTGTATCAGAATTTGTTGGGGGCCCAAATGAAGGGTAAAGATTTTTTTAGATTTTTATGAAATATTAGAAGATCTTAATACAATTCACGCAATAGCATTAGTTGACAATAGAAGGAAGAGGAAAAAGTATAAAACGCTTGTAAATCCATTTAATACTTTATCGGAAGAAGAATTTAGGACTAAATATCGTTTTACAAAATCGTACTCAAGGTACATCGTAAACTTGGTGAAAGAAGATATTAAGAAAAATAAGAGAGGTAAAATTTAACACATTATTGAAAGTTTTTAAACGTTAAAATATGACGTTTACCATTTTGAAGGTGTACTATTTTGTTTTAAGGTAGTGGCATCACTCCAGAAACACAGGTGTTAACTGCATTAAGAACGTGGACCCGCAACGGGGTTAGTAATATAAATTACCGGGAATATTGTTTGGACAGATTAATTTCCAAAAATGTGAGTTATGGCTATATATTATTTTAATTTGTATTGTGTATTTTAGATACAAGATGACTCGGCTGTCCTGCATGGGCTCAGCCAACGGTCTGTCACAAAGATATGTCGACGAGTAGCATACTCACTAGCGAGAAGAGCTAAAGATTACATTAAAATGCCTGACAGCCAAGATGAGCAGGTGGAAGTAATGAATGGATTTCGAGACATTGCTGGTATGAGAAATATAATAGGGGCGGTAAATTGCACTCACATTCCAATAAAAAAAGTATGGCCAATATTATATAAATCGTGAAGGATTTTATAGCCTCAATGTGCAGGTAACATTTATATAACTTTCTTATCTTCACCTGTAAGCAAGTAAATATTTTTCATTCCAGGTGGTCTGCAATTCAGCACTGTATATAAGAGATATTGTTGCTCATTGGCGAGGCAGCACTCATGATTCTAGCATCTTCAGGGAAAGTTGTATCAAGTCACGGTTTGAAGAAAATCAGTTTCATGGGCGTTTATTAGGAGATTCAGGATATGCCTGCTCTCCTTACTTATTCACTCCTGTAATAAGAACTACCACTACAGCTCAAGAATCAAGATATAATAGGGCCCACATTGCCACCAGAAATACAATAGAGCGTTACTTTGGAGTTTGTAAGCAGCACTTTCGGTGTCTGTTAAAAGGATTAAATTAATAGCACTACCACTACAAACGCAGACCAGTTTTATGGAGCCAAATAATCCAGAGGATATTTCAATGATACGTGATGGAAGAGAACCATCACATTATAATGAAGAAAGAGGAAATGCAGCAAGATCAGCGTTTATAATAGAATACTTTTAGGTACACTTATGGCATTCAAGTAAAAGAAACCTGAACAAATGGTAAAAACTAAAAATAAATAATTAAGTAATTATATATAACATTTTTTCTAATTTCTTTATACATAAATTTAAATATTTCATTTTTAATTCATGTTCTTTCCGCATCATGTCCGTCGCCTCTTCCATACTCTCCATATGTTTTTTATGCTCCTTTAGTTGGAGCTCTTTGGTGAATTCTTTTGTTTCCTTAGATATTGCCAGCATTGCAGGTTTTAGGAGTGAACTATTATTGCTAGATTATATATAAAAAGAAATATCAGTTTCCTTTTGAGTCCTCTGTTTTGTTTCTTTCTACTACACATAGACAACTTTTCAGGACTCTTGGAAATCTACAAATGAGAAAATTTATTACAAAGACATTTTAACAATAGTTTTCAATGTATTAGGATTTCTGAACAATTTTTCAAGATATAACAATAATTAATCTTCTCTTGTCCTTACAGACGCAGATATCAATATCAGTACAGAAATATTGTATCATTTAATGATAAATTGATAATTAATTTAATATGTCATAAAATGTTATTAATTTCTTTCAATTTGTGCTAACTCTGATCTGAACATTTTTCCATTACCTACGTTCATTCCCTCTGTGATCCTTTGACTAATTGCAGACTTTACTTGCCTCCCTAGTAACCTAGTACTACTTTACTAATTGTAGACTTAGCATGTATTAACTTTCTTTTTGGTGTTTCCATTTTTGCTGTTTCTTCCATGGAATTGGTCTGTTGTGTGGATGTTGACAGGAAGTGTACGTCTTGCGTGGATGTTGATGGAAGGTCAACAATGAACTGATAAATCCTAGTAGAGAAATATATATATATATATATATATATATATATATATATATATATTTATATTAACTATAATATATGTATCTGTAACTTTAATTAGTTTCAATGAGAAGACTACATTAAAGAGGTAAACTATATCTAACCGCAAAACATTCCTGAATGCTAATATTTCACAGATATAATTAGTTACAAGTAAGATATCAGGAGCTATAGAATAACAAAAACATGCTTTTTGAATATTGGACTGTCCATCACTGTCAAATATGTTCTCTTCTATAACAAATTCCTCCGGTAGCATGGACAATATTTGTAGGTCTTCCGGTTTTGGACTGGATGGTTTTGCTTCTCTGCCTGTTTTTAATGTGTCATTTTTATGGCGAGATAAATTCGCTTTAGCGGACATCCGCATCTGTTTCCACTAAATTTGCAACTGCTATAGGTCTCGCTCCATTTTCGCATTTTATTCAACTCATTGAACCTAGGCACATACATTTCCATTATCACTTTAAAAAATTATATAAACCAAAAGAATCTCGATATATATCTTTGTTACTTCATTATGTTCAAACTATAACAAGTATTTTAATGAAATTCAATAATAATCATTAGCTTGGATTTTATAGGGGCATCTAAGATAAAAAAGTAATTTAAGTGTATCAAGAATATTCATTGGTAAGAACCCTAGTAGAAAATGACTGAGATACATGTTATCGAGCTAAAATTTCAAGAACCTGAATAGTCAGTCTAAAGTATTTTATTGTATTTAAACTCTATAAATTTACAAAAGTCTGGTCGTCGCTGATGTAAACGCATTTGATGTAAACTATTATACAAAAATATATGTTATAATAATTTGAGGTTGGTACACAAAACCCTACCTACAATGGTAAAAACTTACTATTCAGATATGTCAAATAATTTTTAATTTAAAATAGAGAATAATTACCTTTTGACAACTTGTTCCCATTCAGCCCTCTTTTTTTGTTGGTGTTCGTATCCGTGCTTTTGTTTTGCAAGATATGAATTCTGGAATTCAAAATTTGCAAGAGCAATTCCTGTAAATATACACATACATATATATTGCATAATTATAGGATATAACGTGGTTAAAAATTCAGCTGCAAGATGCTATTAAACAAAACGTGTTAACAACTTACCTTTTCTTCTTGGTCCCAGTTAGGATTACGTACTCTTTTTTTCTTCGTTTAGAGACATCATAAAAACCCGAAAATTATAATTAAATAAAATAATTACTATGTTTTATCTATCCAAATAAAAACGAAACGAGCCCTCTGTCCTAGACAAGCTAAGCGTTTGACAGCTGAGTCGTGCTTTTTTTTAAAAAAGCATAGATTAACGACAAATTACTGTGTGGCCATATGAAAGTGCGGAGTAATTGTCGAATAGTTAAACTGCTGTTTTGATGCGTTTATTGCTAAGGATTTTGTATCTTCTGTTATTTCACTCCTACTACCGGAATAGTCACTCTGGATTAGACTACTTTTTATTGCTAAGGCCGTAAGAGTTTAAGTAAGATTGTGGATAACATTTTATGAATTTTTGCTTGCATACGTTCGGGGCCTCTGTAGCCTGGGGACCCCGTACCATTGATATGGCGGTAGCTACGCCCCTGGACCAGACTGATCCAACAATTCCATACATTCTGTACCATTTCAGAATCCATTTCAGAATTTATCAGTAGAGTAACCATTCCATAAGTATTATTAACCATTGTCATTATTAATTAGACCTGTATTTACTTTTTCCTTATATTTTAATCTTAATGTCAGTACAGAACCTACTGGTGTTTTAACATTTACTCGGCGGACGGTGGAACCTACAAATTATCCCAATTGGACCTCATCAGATATTCCAATTGGTGCAGTGCGTCTCCATGTCGATCCAAAAGGCACTATAGAAGATGATGGAATTGGACTAATACAAGTTGATTTTGCCAATAAGTAAGTGAATAATAAAAATTAATTTGTCAATAAAATATTTATACTATTTGTTTACATTATAGTTTTTATGTTATTACTTTTAACAAGCAATCAGTAATTATTCATTTATGATCATCTAAAATTTGAAAAATATTTTCTCTATGGGGTACTACACAGATCACAAAATTAAGGAGATATGTTATAAAATTATTATATTTATCGCGGGTTTGAGTGTCGCCTACATTGTTTAACACTATGCGAAGAATAACTCTATGGGTGCTCCACAGATCATAGAATTAAGGACATATGTTATGAAATTATTATATTTAATGCAGGTTTGAGTGTAACCTTAATTGTTTACCACTACTCATGTGAAAAATACATACAACCGGCCGGGCACGAGGTTGCATTTCCCATATTCCACACACACATACATTAAACATAATATAATCATTGGCGCTTTATACACAAGTAACTGTTTGTACATATAATGCTTCCACTTAATACTACATCGACATACGTCACATGGATACAAGAAATACAGTAGGGCCTAGATGATCCAAACACTCAAAATTTATACCCTGTTCGGATTAATCGGATCTGACGTGTTCGAATTATAGTATGTAGATATTTTGAAAGGTGTTTTTTGAAATGAAACTAAGATTTTTATAATTTAATCATTATTAAAATTTTAATCATTAAGTATTATTACACTTTTTTTAAAAATCTAGTATAGTACTTTGATAAGTGATATTTAATGATCGCCCAGTCTAAGCGTTCATTTAATGCAGACACAACTCTAGTATGTGGAATCCTTGTAATTGCTTCCGATTTCTTTAATACCTCTTTGTTTTCGCTATCAGTCTTATTTAGTATTTGTCTTAGTATGTCTTTATCAGTTAAGGGCTGAAAAGCCTCTGTTATAGAAAATGTTCAATGGAAGATCATCTATAGGTTCAAAGTCATCCAGATCGTGGCCAGAAGTTTCCTCTGGTTTAAATAACGAGGGCCACAGAGGCTTCCAAGATTTTTTGATCAGCAGATCTTCTTCTAGTGGATGCGCTGGTGCATTAATAAGAAGCAAAAGTGCCTTTAGCAGTAGGCTCTTTTCTGAAATATTTCTTTATTTAAAATATTGTTTTTGTAACCCAAACACTTCTTTGGCCTGCGTAATGAACTGGTAATTTTTTAACTGATGCACATGCATGTGACCTTTGTGCTTTACCAACAACCAACCATTGGGGTTAGTTTGTGTGTACCGGTTGCGTTCACACTTGGTAAAAATGTGATCCTTTCCTTCGACGTCTTTGAACTTGATGTACTACTCTCTGACCAATTTATCGGCATTATAGATTTGATCGGCAGTTAAGTCTTTCTCCCCTAATTATGTCCATGAATTTCTCCTGGAATGGCTTCACAGCTTCTTTATTATTCGACAGTTTTTCACCACTAAATTTGAGTTGGCGTATTCCATGTCTTTTTTTGAATTTATCTAACCCTCCTCTACTAGCATAGAGAGTTTGTCTCTCCTATTGCTTTCGTCTTTCATGAAAAAATTTTGCTTCTTCCATCACTATGTCACTTGATTGACTTGTTGACAAGGGGACAGCTTTTCTTCGCTGTTCTAAAAACCACATAAATAAGGCATCTTCAAGCTGGGGTTTTCAGGTGTCTTTAAAGTTTTTTAGTGCCTGGACCCTTCTCTGTATTTATCACAAATGATCGTATTTTGTCCTCCTTGCTTTTGATATAAAAAATAGTTGATTTTCCAACATTATACTGGTGCTCAAGAGCTGTTCACAAAAAACCTTCTTTAATCTTGTCTAAAATTTTGCACCTTTGGGATATTGTCAATGTCACATGTTTTCTTTTCTTTGATGTTGAAGCTATGATTCAAAATGCACAAAAGTATTTACAGAAATACACAAAATGGCAGAACGATGCATGGTGAATGAGAATTCGACGATTGATATGTATAGCACCTAAAGAGAATGAAACAGCACTACGTGGCACTAAAATATTCTGTAAGACAGCGGCAGGGGGGGTGTCGTTCGGATATCGGGGGTTCGGATTATCGAAGCTCTACTATATATTGATCTATGCGTTATGATTGTTTTATTTGCAGAAACTGGACGTGGAAAGAGTGTTCAATGAGAGCAATATATGGAGTAAGAATATTTATTATTATATTGATGATTAATATAACAGTACTTTTTACAAATGTACTTTTATGCCTTTAAATTATAGTAAATGTAGTTATACATTTTTTTTCTTGCAATCAATATTTTAGACAGATTCGATAATAAATGTCATGCCTTAGCTTAAAAGCTATAATAAGGCCATTAAAATTTTTAAAATTTTCATGGCAATCATTTTCCTGATAACTTCTCTTTATAGTTTGGAGACAATTTATCTGTCATTTTTAAGTTTTTATCAAAGCTGTATTTCTATAGATTATTTTCATGGGAATGTTAGTAAAGAACGAGGATGTAGCAGACTGTAAAGTAAAAAAATATATGATTGTGTTGTATGAAAATAAACCTAAAACTTTCTCATTCACTTATTTTTTTATTTGATAGCTATAAATTAAACAGCACCGAAACAAATTTATTTAATTTATTGACGAAGAGAGGTACTTAGTTTACAAATATAAATAATAAACTTACCGGCTCCATAGAAATTTCACTTTTCTTTGATTTATGGTATGGTATACAACATTTAGTCTCTGATGCACCATCAATCACGTATTATTTAAAAAAAGTTTCACTTCAAATAGTTTTTACTATACTCCATTTTGTTAAAATGTCTATTATACTATTATAAAAAAATAGGAGCTAAAAAATAAATAAATAAATATTGATCTGATGGTATACATTACAGATGATAAAATTGAATCAGTTGTGAGATAAATATTAAATTGCTATTAAACTCACTGGACCAAACATTATATGAATATGGAGCATAACTATGGTCCAAGAAGAAATGAATTTTTATTCCAAAGCTGGAAGTACTTTTCTTCACAATGAACTATGGAAATTTAATAAATTATGTCCTGCAGGAAACCATTTTTTCTTCTCTGTTAAACATATTTCTCAATTTTGGCATTATTTGGGAAATTTAAAAATATTCAGAATTTTAAAAAATTCCAATATAACATTCAATTGAAGATTTATTTCAAACGATAATATCAATATCAGTTCATGTGCCGCACCACCCTGCACGGCACTAGCATTGTCATATTTCAATATTCAAACAATATGAGATTTGAGTGATAAAAAGTTTGATAATTGTTTAAGGATTAATAATCCTATGAAATCTTGTACTTACCAGTGATATGTGATGTCACTCCTTTAAAGTTTTTATTAGTACTATTGTTTTTACATATAACAATTTAATAATTCGACATTTTGAAAAAGTTTCAGGACGATATTGACCCATTGTGATCAAAATACGATTGTGGGCAGTATTTGAAGTGGAATAGCGAGTATGCCTGATTTAGGCGTATCAAAGCTACCTGTGCCATACACCTTGGCATATCTCTCTTGATTTGTGGGGTACTCATAGAATATATTTGTTTTTTTATGTGTGTCTTGAACATTTTTTCCATAATTTCAAAAATATCGTAATTTTTAAGAAATTCCAAAAATATCGTAATTTCACTATCTTTTACTGTTTAGGAAATTCACCTATATCAAGAAATATCCTTAGAAAAGATAAAATCTATAGGTATATAGATGTTGTTGAATTGGTATAGCAGGTCAGATTTTGTAGGTTTCTGAATACAAAATAAGATTATTATAATTGTTGAAATTTTCCTGATTCTCATCCTGGTCTCAAGGTAGGAATTGAAAATATAGACTATATTTTCAAGGTATTTTTTAATTGCTGTAGACAATTTTTTTTTAACTTTTGAAAATGATGTGACTTTTTTGCTTTGAGCGTTTATTACAGAAAAAGAATTTATTTTTGAATTATTTATTATGGAGAAAATGTAAATAAGAACAAAATTGTTTTATTTACATTTTTTCAATGATAATTACGTTTTTAAAACCTTTGATTATTATAAACAGAACTTCTATGTTAAAAAATTGAAGAAAAACTATAAGTTAATATAACTTTGATAAAGTTGAATGACACGCTTTGGCGGCCAGTGTGCCTGTAATGTTGAAAGTATTGTGGAAATAGTGTAAGAAACGCAGGATTTCTATTTGTGTTTGGATATACTGCTTATTCAAGCATATGGAAAGGACGCCATAAAGAACAAAGGTACAAGTGGCGTAATAGTTTTTAAGAAGGATGTAAATTAATTAAACACGATCTACATAAGGGCCGCCTGTCGTCAGGTCGAAGTTTACATGCAGAATAAAAAATAATTCAATAAAAGTTATTAATCATCTAGTGAATATGATTAAGCATTTGAGAACTGATTGAAGAGGTAAAAATATCATAATTGTCTTTACCAATGACAATAGGATCGATGTTTGTGCCACATATTTTAACGGTTGAACAATGGGAAATTTGCATGGAAATCTGTACTAATATTTTGTGACAATCAAATGACTATGGACATGTTTTAAAGACATCATTGGTGAACCAAATAGGATAGGCTGTTTCCTCATTGTAAACTAGCCTTAAAAAGTGGACATTTTACCAATTGAAATTGTCACAAAATCATCGAAATAAAATTGTCACAAAACCATAGTTTATAATCTACATAAAAGCGTTGCCATAACCGGTACTTGAGTACTCATAGAATATATTTGATTTTTTCCCCGGAACCTGAGTCCAAAACAGGACTCTATGCAATGCCACAAAAAGAAACACACCATTACCCAAGTTTAATGTGTCACAGTCGGCTGGAAAAATCATGTCGACAGTCCTTTGGGACTCAGAAGGGATCCTGTTGATATAATCTATCACTCGACTTTTTAAATGGTTGGTGTAGTTACTTCGATCGTCCGTCCGTGTCGTGAGTTGTTTTGAAATGAGTCCCTGCCTTGTTTATAGATACAGTGCTACTTATAAATCAGGCTTTTACTCAGCCGAAAGTCTCAATAAATGGATGCCATCTCTTTCAGTATGGTTTGAACTGACTTGGTAAGGAACTTTGTAACAGTGCGGTACTTGATTTTCTCCATACTTCTCACTTTCTCCCTTATTGAGTTGCTTGGTTGACGATAGTTCAAAGATTAATAACTTGCTATTTATACTAACGAAGAGTCACTGAACTCGTTATAATCATTAAAGTATCCTCACTAATGACCTAATTACCAATTCCGCAAACTTAAAGATGAACCCTCGTAATTTTTTTTTTGATAGTCATTCGAAATAAATCGATGAAATTATGGTTTTGTATTAATTATTTTCAGGTACCTTGGTGGTGGTGTACTGGGTTATGGATGTGTGCAAGAGGAAATCCGTTTTGTTATATGTCCTGAGCTACTGATATCAAAATTATTCACTGAAAAGTTGAAACCAACTGAGGCATTACTTATCATAGGTAAGTTTGAGAATATCTTGTTTTCAAAACAGGTAGCATTGAATTACATTCATTTCTGAAAATGAACCCTATAACCGTTGTTGAAAATGAACCCTATAACTTGGTTTTAATAATAATTACTTATTTTGGCAATTTCAGGATGTGAAAGGTTCAGCAACTATATAGGATATGCAGACACTTTCCACTGGGCTGGTAATCACATAGACATGACACCTCATGATTCATCTGGCCGGTGACTATGTGCAATACTTGCCATTGACGCTGTGAACTTGTCCAATCCCAATGCCCAATATAACCCGGAACTTATAAAAAGAGAACTAAATAAGGTATTTCTCTCTAACTTATTTCTTTATACAGGTGTCCAGTGGCAGATTTCAAAGTTTGAACAAACATAGTTTCTGAACGCAACACATAAGAGGGGCGCAGGGGGCGTTGTTAGAAGCGCAAGCGGTGCGGATGTTTTAGTAGCCATGGAACAGTGGAGTGGAGAGCACCGCGCTTTTGCCGTCGAGGCGTACATTTCGAGTGGATTTTCGCTGTCTGTAGCACGCCGTAGATTTAATAATCGTTACACATTTAATAATCGTTACTGCGTACACGTTTATCGATATTGGGAATTCCGAAATCAACTTTACAGGTAATAATGCGAAAAAAGCTCAAGTTCCATCCATATAAAATTCAAATTGTTCAAGATTTACACGATTCTGACTTTGAAAGGTGATGTTGTTGAGATTTCGTACTGCTGCCCGGATGGGCAACATATTCTTTAGTGACGAAGCTCACTTTCACATTGGAGGATATGTGAATAAGCAGAACTTTCATTACTGGGATGTCCACAACCCAAGACAAATGCATCAAGAGCCTTTACATAAGCCTAAAGTAACAGCCTGGTGTGGCATGTCTGCATCTGCAATCATAGGGCCTTATTTCTTTGAAAATCAATGTGGCCAAACTGTAACTGTGAATTCGGAGAGATATGCCCAGATGTTAAATGATTTTTTCAGAGTAGAACTACAGAATAGTCCATCCTTCAATCAAAACACATGGTTCCAGCAGGATGGGGCCACAGCTCACACTGCTAATGTGTCCATGAATGCAGTGCTTCAGTTATTTCCAGAAAAAAACATATCCCGTAACAGTACCGTACCGTGGCCACCTAGGTCACCCGATTTAAGCCCATGTGACTTTCTTATGGGGATACTTAAAATCCGTTGTTTACAAAACGAATCCGAGCACTGTGACACAACTTAAAGAAAATATTCAAGCCGAAGTCAGTAGGATACTCCAGTCGCTCTGCAAACGCGTTTTTGAAAACATGCGTGCTAGACTCGAAGACTGTATTAGACTCGATGGCCGCCATTTGGAAAACGTGGTTTTTAAAAAATGAAATCCGCATTTATTGTTATAAAGTTAAAATAAACCTACTTTGTATTAGAGGTGTCGTTTTTTTTTACAATTTTTCAAACATTGAAATCTGCCACTGGACATCCTGTATATATGTTAAGTAGACAGTAGAGGTTTTTTGACTGAAAACAAATGCAAAAATTTGGAACTTTGTGAGAACCTTAGATTTCCCTTTTTTATTATTATTTGCTTCTTTTTTTGCTTTCTCAAAGGTCGAGTCCTTGGTAATGCTTCTGGGGAATATACTACACTGACAAAATTATTCTTTTAAACACTTGTCAGTACTACGGGAAACACGTAATATGGTACAAAATGGAGATATGATTACTTAAAGAGTCCTGTGAATACGAGGTCACTTGTATTTACTTTGCAAAGAAACACTATTTACTTTGCACAGATAGATTAATACTGGCTATATATTATGTATTTGTACGTGCAATATCTTGGACATATATACATTAATAATTAATTGAAAAATAACCAGTAGCAAGGCAATTTCTTTACCAATAAGCCCTTGTGACTGGAATTTAAGGAGTTTGAAAATTTATTAATGATCTTTAAAATTTAATAAGGAGAGGATATTTGTAACAAACAAGTATCCTTATTTACAGACTTTATTTTTCAGATAATTATAGCCACTTGCAATACAAAATAGAAAATAACACGAAAAGAATACATTCACAAGGAACATTCAGACCCCTTGTTTCAAATGTTGATAATTCATTTTCTGTTCCAAAAGCAAGTCCAAATCAACACAGGATATCAAACCAACTTCTAAATTGCAATGAAATTTGGTGTATTAAGAAATCTCATAAGTATAAAGAAAGTCGCAAAATCTTATGTTCATATGGTGATTGACTTGAAGTTGTAAGATTTTAAAATTGCCAGATTTCAACACCAAATATGCTATTGCTATTTTTAACAATGGCTTTGACTGCTTACCTGACGAACTCCTCAAACAAACATGTTATTTTTCATAATATTGGCATTTGTACCATAGCGATAAAGTATTATATAACTTAGAAATAATGTATAACAACACTTCTCCCCGGTATAATAATGTAGCAGAGTTACAACTTTATAGAAGCATTTGTACCTTACTTGCATATTTATGAGACTAAAAACTAATGAAAAGATCAAAAATGAAATTTATTTAACATTTTAATTTCCTATTTTTAAAGGAGATCTCTTTATAAAATGCAATTTTTGGTATCACCATAAAAAAGAATAAGCAGTAATTAAACGGACACATAAATAAAAAATCACTATCTTAATAAAAATTTATTTTATTGTTAAATTTTTGGTGAGCCGTCTCAAGTATGTTCGCAAAATAAAATTGAAAGTGATAACCAAATGCAAGGCTAAAAAGTAATGAAATTACTTTTCTTTACACCAGTGTGTTGTAAAATTGACTTAGGATTAAACATAAAATAATTTGAGTTTAGTAATGTACGAGTATATTTAAAGTCTTTAAGGGTATAATGGTACATATCTACGGTAGTCATTTTATATAGATGATAATATGAAGTTATTAAAATTGGTGTAATATAATACAAGATAAAGGTTTTTGTAATGTAAATTATTTAAGATGTTAGGATATAAAAATGTATTTGAGGTAATAAAGTACGCCACGGTGATGCTGTACTCTGTGATTGACTGGTTTTCTCACTTGCTCCTGCGCTGTGATTCTGTCTTTAAAGGCGGTGCGAAATTCTTCACACCCAGTATGGCAGTGGGGAAGAGGCAGATTTTGCTGAGGACCCTTTGCTTGATTGCTGCTGCTGGTATTGAATTTGACGACTGCATACCCTATTCTTGCCAGGAAACAGCTTAACTGACCTTCCCATTCTCTATTTAAGTGGAGGTGGAGGCTTAAGACGACCAGATCGCTCACCTGTAGTAAAGGCTGCTGATGACACCATTTGCTGCATTGCTGCAGTTTCACCAGGTGCTCGATACTCCATCTGAGCCAGAAATGCTATCTCATTTCCTGTATGTGCTTGTACCTGGTTGGATACTTGGGGATTGGTGTCGTCGGAAGTCGAAATGAGAAGCCAGCAAATTAAGAAGGCCCGGAGTTAAGGGAGACAGGTCATTAAAATCTGACGTTAAGGGAAGGAGGGACGGATATAAGGAGAGCCTTTATTTGCACGAAAACTGTTTCCAACTCTTTGTACATCAAGTTAGTATGTCCGTAATGCAGTTTTGGTTGACTTTTGACCCATCTCCTATAAACCACCTGTCATAGGGGAATAAGGGGCAATAAAGGGAAAATTACTTTATATTTTGCCTTTACGAAATTACATCCATTGTAGGCAATTTGTAATATTTATTTCGATGTAAATCTACGCAAACATGATATAAATCCATGTAAAATGATATCGCTGACTAATTCCAATAAACCGAGGTAATATTTGAGAATTTTATGAAAAGCTCCTTAATATTTCAATCGCTTCTGTATCAGCATCATGAATCGCTTTAATTTTAATTTTTTTCAAAATTAATGAATCTTAACAAAAGAGTTAAATGTAATGATTTTACATGAACTCAAATATTGTTCCATAGTTGAAAATTAGATTATAATTATTTTATTAAGTATGTTTGATTAATTGTTCTCTCTCTTTTGTATATTTTTATTAAAATTTAAAAACAATTTAAATTAAGGAATTTAATTTTGGAATTAAAGTATGACCCATTTAGTGATTGAAATGATTCATGTAACAGCATATAAATTGAAATTCTACAATCATTAAAGTGTATTGTAATTAATGAAATGTTTTTTTGACATATTTCATGCACATGTGAAGAGACATGACATTGAATATACCAAACATTTAATATTAAAATTATGTGTTAATCAAAGAACATACATTAATGTCAATGTTTTCTGACAAACAGGTTCCGTATCAAGTGGAATTTTTTTTTTGTTTTTTCTCTATTATAATCTGCAATCAGCATTTGCTTTTAGCGGATGTTTTGTGGGCGATAGGTCAGGTAGAGTGTGCCCTCCAATGAGAGCATCTACTCGTAATCAGGAGATTAGGACATCCTTTCTTTTGAGGCGGTTCTGATAACTACGAGTAAGTAGTTTAATTGCGAGTTTGTTTGGGTGGCGTTCCAGCCTCTCTCTGTATCTTTCTGTCATTTGTGTAAACTCCGATTTCATAGTGTTCATACCCAACTGTTCATGTATTTCCATGTTAGTGATGTACCATGGGACATTCGAGATTGAGCGCAGTATCATATTTTGCATTCGTTGGAGTATGGCAATGTTTGAGTTACTGGCACTTCCCCATAACTGAACGCCATGTAGCCAAACTGGTTTTAAGATGGCTTTGTAGATGAGTAGCTTGTTGTTTAGAGATAGTTTATTATGCCTCCCTAGGAGCCATAAAAGGTTGTTGTATCTTAATCTTAAGCTCATATCTCTTTGTTTTTATGTGTTGGCGCCACGTTAAACGTCGGTCAAGGTGTAGGCCAAGGTATTTTTCGCTGTCTCGTTGGGGAAGTGTGTTGTTCTCCAGTTTCACAGCTGGACAGTTGCCCTTCCGCAAAGTGAAGGTGACATGGACGGACTTAGCAGCGCTTGCCTTGATGCGCCATTTGTGGAGCCAATTTGTTATTTTGTCAAGGCCAGTTTGCAACATTTCTGAGGCTTCATTAGCATTCTTACTGCTTGCCAGAATCGCCGTGTCATCAGCAAATGTCGCAGTTATTGTGCCCTCTGTGCTCGGTAGGTCACACGTATACAAGGTATACAATAAAGGTCCCAAGACTGATCCTTGGGGAACGCCCGCTTTGACTTCATAGAACTCGGAAGTGGCTTCAGCCTCTTTCACTTGGTACCAGCGTTCTGTCAGGTAGGAGTGTAGTAGTGGATAGAGGCTGTGTGACAAGTATCTTTTTATTTTAAATAGTAATCCCTTATGCCACACTCGATCGAAGGCTTGTTGGATGTCGAGAAAAACTGAGGAACAATACTCTTTGTTTTCCAGGGATTTCCTTATTTTCTCAGTAACTTTATGAACGTGCTCCGTAGTGGAATGATGTGATCTGAATCCAAACTGGTGGTTAGGAATTATTTGTTCTTTTTCAAGTATGGGAAGTATTCTGTTTAGGATAAGTTTCTCGAAGACTTTTGAAGAAGTTTCTCGAAGTGGAATTAAAGCTTAGTTTGTTTCTTAAGTTTTCAGTTATAATGCTTGAAATACAATTCAACTCCGTATCAAATATAATAAAGTCCATTTTGTTTTTTAAACGTCAGTTATAAAAGATGTTATTACATTCACCTTATACTGTTTCTTTTACATTAATTTTTCATATAAATGTTTTAAATAGTAACTTTGATAAATTTTGAGGTAATATGCTTTGCAAACTAAAAATTTATTCTTTACATATAGTTAAACGACTTTTAATAACACTGCCTTTTTTTTTTTTTTAAATTATGTATAATATTTTTGGCCAAACCGACAATTAGTAATATGTTTACATGTTTTCGTGTTATAAATATAATACTTCTAGAGAATATAAGCGAACTAAAGCTGCGGGTTCACATGAAAGGTTTCACATTAATTTAATAAATGGTAATTGAATAATGGAATCACTGGTTCTTATTTCTACAATCGTGTATCTGCATTAACTATAAAACAAGTCAAATAACAATACCAAATGGAAAATGGCTGAATGGCTGCTCGAATAATGGTTTGTAGAAGCTAAGAACGAGTATTAGTAAATTGATGAATACCGTAACAAACACAAATCACCATATTAATTTACGTAAGGATGTACGAAAGAGATTTTAATACATTTCTAACGACGCTTCATAGTCAGTCAAGCGCTACGAAATCGTCAAGTTATGTAAGTGGATCTCAAACAGAACCTCGAGGACATCAGAGGTACACGAGTAAGCCTATGGACAGTCGGAAGGAGACTTCAGGCCGTCAATATATGAAGCTATCGTCCAGCTAGGGGCCCTACATTGCTCTGTGAGCATCGAGTTGCCAGATTGAGATTCACTCAAAATTTTTCATCATGGATTCAACAAGACTGGAATAGTGTTTTATTCTCCGATGAAGCTCATATATCGATTAGTGGTGAAGATCGATGTCTCCGAGTCTTACGAAGACCTGGAGAACGCTTCGCAGAAGTGTGCTTTGAGGATATCACCCCTTACAGTGGAGGCTCCGTAATGTTTTGAGTTGGTATTAACTCAGATGACCGTATCGAGTTAGTTTTTATTGAAAATGTCACACTTAATGCGCAAAGGTACATAACAGAGGTTCTTATTCCTTATGCCCAACCCGCATTAACAGCAGTTGGAAGCGAGTCCATTTTTATGGACGACAACGCTCGCGCCCACTGCTCTAGAGACGTTGATGCATATATGCAGGAGGCCGGAATTCGTCAGTTAGACTGGCCAGCTAGAAGTACCGACCTCAGTCCGATAGAACACATATGGGATAATCTCAAACGACGCGTCAGAGCCGTAAAACCAGCTCCAGAAAGCATTGCAACGTCGTCGAAAGTATGCCTAGCACATTGATTTTACCTAGAGGAGGCCATACTCGTTACTAAATTTTAAAATTTTATATTAAATTAATAAAAAATATTCAAAAATAAACTTTAGCCATTTTTAATGTACCATATGTATGAAAACGCTCGTCTGTGGACTTTACATTGTTTTTTTTATTTATTCGCATTTTTAATGACTGCAAGTAGGTAAAAACGATATCTCAATAATAAATAACAATATTCTCATCATATCGCCAAATAAAATGCATCAAATAATAATAAAGTAACTCTGATATGGTTTATTGCTATAAGTGCCCGTTTTTTTTTGCAAAAGAGTTTATTTTATTATCAAAACAACTTGTACATGACAATAGCATCCGCCATAAATATAGAAGATCAGTGTTGCCAATATGAATGTACAGTAACTAACATGCCTCCTTACATTTATATTGCAACACACCTCATAAAAATTTTAAAAATCGGTTACAGTGCTATTTGCATTTATTATTAACTTGACATAACTTTTCATGACACAGTTATGTTTATTATTCTTTTACATTTAACATTTCTTTGAATTTGTTAAATTTTACATTTTCTAACGCATTTGTGAATATATCCATGATATTATTTTCTGACTCTATCTTTATTACTTTGATATTTTTTGGTTAACATTTTCATTTACAAAATGATAGTGGACCTCAATGTGTTTCGAATTCATTGTGAAATTTCCATAATTTGCAATAGCTACTTCCCCTGAATCAGTTTAGGTTTTACTATTTTAGTGAAATTATCGTTCATTAGACAGATTAAAAAATTTATTTCTGATACAGTTTCTGATAAGGCAATATACTCGGAAAATATAGAGGACTTTGTTACACTATTCTGTTTCTTTGATTTCCAGTAAATAACATTTCCAAAATAATCTAAGATTACTTGTAGACGCTAACTGGGCAGGAGATACTCTAGATCAGCGTTTCCCATTTGCCGGGTCACGACCCGGTACCGGGCCATCAAAATAAAATACCGGGTCGCGACATTCCCGCCTTGTTTTCAAAGTAATACCTAAACCTGAAACCGACTTGAAGTGGAGCCAGATCTTAGGATAAAACTTTCGTCATTTTCAGCGAATTTGGATTCTTTAGTAAAAAATTAGCAGCAACTCCATAGTTCGCACTAAAATTTAGTGACTAAATAGGCGATACCAAAGTATGTGGTATTAATAAAACCTTTTTATTATTAATAAATGTGTATTATTTTACATAATGGAACCAGCTTTGGTTTAAAAGTATTTAGTGGGTCACGAAGGGGTAGTGTGAAAATTACTGGGCCATGGCAGATCAATGTTTGAGAAACACTGCTCTAGATAGAAAGTCTGCCACAGGATTTGTTATTACACTTTTTGGACAACATTAGTATTTTTGCGATATTTTAGTTTGAGATCTCTCGTTAAGTACATATATTCCAAAACTCGCAGAGCATATATTTAAAGTGTGTTTCATTATAACAATTTTGAAATCCACTTAAGTAATTTACACTGAAAGATATATTTGGTCGAGTACCAGAGCTGATATATAAAAGAGCACCAATCAAGTTGCTATACTTTATATCCTCATTAATATCGGAAGGCTCTAGTTTTAAACTCATCTCGATAGGTGTCTTAAATAGGTTTGCATTTTCAATGTTGTAACGTTTAGCTAAAGACTCAATGTAGACTTTCTGACTCAAAGTTAAGATATTATTTTGATCATAATTGTATTCAATATTAATACCAATATAGTTTTTTACTCTATTTAATAATGTCTTTTATTTATTTTAAACTTGTTAGATAATTTATTTTTTATATCAGTAATAACTTGTTCATTTTTACAGCAAATTAATAAATCGTCAACAAATAATAGAATGTAAACAGTCAAATCATTTTCTTTTTTAACGTACAGGCAATAGTCATATTTACTTCTGAGAAAATTGAGAGTTGTCAAACAATCATTAAAACATTGATACCATACTCGTGGGCTTTCTTTTAAACCGTATAATGATTTATTTAATTTATAAACTCTACCAGTACCATCTTCATAATCAACTGGCTGCTTAATATAAATATCAGGCAAAACCTTACCTTCTACATGTTTATAGAATGATATTTAAAGAATTTTGACAACAGTAAGATAAGAGCAGTTTGAGAGTCGGTATTTTAGCAACAGGAGAATAAGTATCATCAATCCAATTAGTTTGTTGGAAACCTTTTATCACTAACCTGGTTTCGTATTCACTTTCATTCCTTTTCTTGTATAACCACTTCACATGAATTACTCTTTTTTTCTCGGGAGGTTTGTTTACAAGTGTCCGTGTATTATTTTTTACAAGACTCTTCATCTCACGATTCATAACTTCTTTCCATTTCATTGACGCACATGTAATCGCCTTCTGAAATTTTTTTGGGATCGTAGCTTCACAATAATTACTGTATATACCAGGTGTTCCCAAAGTGTGCGCCGTAGAAAGTAAAGAGGGGCACCGTGAGTGGATCCTCTATCATTATCCGAAACCATAAGTTTTGGCGGGAAGTTATAAATTTTGACTGCTTGCTGGCTCTCATCGCAGGTTACCTACTTACATACATTGCACGTCGCGTCGCTATCGCTCACTCGTTGATAAGTACCTATCTACTCGACAACCCTTGATACCTTTTCCCTCCCACGTCTTGACCCGTACGCTTACTCGGTCGCAGGTTGCAGTGCATATTTATAAGCCAGATGCAAAGGACGGACTAGTAGAGTTTTGTTTTAAGTGTGTCGCTTTGTTTTTCGTCAAAAATCTCACATAAAATGGACAGATTTTTATTAAATAACAAGGCACAAGTCGATTGTTCAAATGATACTGAAAAAGCATCTACTAGTGATGGCAGGGAAGCAAAGAAGCGAAAATATCGTAAATACTATGATAGCTATTTGGACTTTGGTTTTACTTCTATAGAAGTAAATAATGAAAAAAAACGCAGTGTGTCCTTTGTTTGAAAATACTATCATCCGAAAGTATGCTTCCGAGTAAGTAAAAGCGATATCTTGAGACAATTCATCCAACTATGGCTGAAAAATCGCAGAATTTTTTCACCGGAAATTACAAAATTTAATAAAAACAAACGTTTTCACTCAGCAAGCCTCAGTATCTAACAACGCACTGTTGGCGTCATTCAAAGTGGCAAAATGCAAAAAACCTCATACTATTGCAGAAGAACATATTCTACCGGCTGCTCTCGACATGGTGAATATTATGGTGGGAGAATCGGCAGGAAAATTAATTTCCAAGGTACTCTTATCTACCATTATTTCCAAGGTAACAATACTAGCAGTCGAAGAATTCATGACAAATGATAAATATAAAATTAATAGAAAAAATTAAAGGAAAGGATACTGACAGTAATAATGATGCACATCTTATGTGTTACGTACGGTTTCTGGTTGATAATATTATTGTCGAAGATCTTTTTTTCTGCAAAAGCATTACCAAAAGTGTGAAGGCCCAGAACTTGTTTGAAATTCTTGACAAGTTTATTGCAGAAAATGGTTTGGATTGTGAAAAATTTGTCAGTGTATATACTGATGGTGCTCGATCCATGTCGATCCAGGTATGGAGGAATACAAACATTTATTCGTAAAAAAGCACCAAATGCTATGTGGACCCATTGATTCATCCAAAGGGAAGCTCTTGCATCAAAGTCAATGAGCTCTGAATTGAACCAAGTACTAGAAAGTATCATTGGTGTAGTAAACTACATAAGAACTAGGCCGCTAAAGGCCAGACTTTTCAAAAAACTGTGCATAGATATGGGAGCTGAACATACGGTCCTGCTGTATTACTGCGATTCACGATGGCTTACACGTGGAAATGTCTTATTTCATGTATTCAAATTACACGAAGAAATTTGCACTTTTTTACAACAGGAACGTCATGAAAATACTAGATACTTTGCTGAACCAGATTTTATGTTAAAACTAGCATATTTATGCGATATATTTGAGAAACTAAATAAATTGAATGTGTCTTTGCAAGATAACAACACATACTTTCTGAAACTGATGGAGAAGATTGCGGCGTTTAGAAATAAACTACAGTTGTGGATAAAAAAATTAAATGAAGGTGGCGGTCATGATTGTTTCCCGCAATTTTATAAATATATGGCATCTAATAAACTGGTTGTATCACAACACCTGATGGCCCTATTCACGGAACACCTTTTGAAGCTCATCTAATGGTTTTCGAAATACTTTGCAGATGATGATATAGAAAAATTAGCGTGGATCCAAGATCCTTTAAATGCACAAGCTCTGCCAGAATTCACATCAACAGAGGAAGAGAGTCTCATTGAACTCTCTTGCGACAGCAGCCTTAAAACTAGATTCACCAGTTTCGATTTGGGGGAGTTTTGGTTATTGGTTCAAAATTAATATCCAAATTGCTAAATTAAAATTCTTAGCTTTAAAAATATTCATTCTGTTTGCAACATCATATTTGTGTTTTTTTTTTTTTTCAAATTTATTTTCAGTATCTGCAATCGGCTGAATTACCATAATCAGATGTTTTCCAATACTTGATGTTTGGATGCATGTAAATTTTTCAAAGCATGTAAATTTTTAACATGTAAATTTTTAAATTTACATGTTACACTTTAGTGCCTTTTGTCAAGATTTAATATCTGCCATCTTTTAAGACGTGCAATTTGTTCATCTGTCTTTAACAAATCTTGGGCCAGATTATTTGCGTGGCACCGGTCTTTCTTTGTATTTTATGCAACGGTTATTTATTTTCTCCTTAATGGTTGGTATACCTAGATATTCATGTATCTCAGTATTACGAGCATACCATGGTGCACTAGACAGCATTCTTAAGATATTATTTTGAAACCGTTGTAAAATCTCTAGGTTTGAGTTGCTAGCCGAGCCCCACAATTCCAGGCCATAAGTCCAGATGGGTTTTATAATGCATTTGTAAATAAGCAGTTTATTAGTTAGCGAGAGCATAGATTGTCGACTTATCAGCCAGTACAGTTTTTGACTGTGTATATTTATTTCTTGTCTCTTTACTTTTATGTGGTTTGCCCATGTTAGTCTCCTATCTAAATGGAAGCCTAGATATTTAGCACTGGCTCTGCATGGTAACTCATGATTATCCATAGTAACCGGCTTGCAATGTCCTTTACGCAAAGTAAATGTCATTTGAGTTGATTTAATGGCATTGCATTTGATTCTCCATCTCTTTAACCATTTATTGATACTATCAAGCTGTATTTGTAATTTAGCTGATGCTTTGTTGGGATCTTTATCACAGGAGAGACAAGCTGTGTCATCTGCGTATGTTGCAGTCATTACTTCCTGGGTCACTGGTAAATCAGATGTATATATTGAGTAAAGAATTGGACCGAGTACAGATCCTTGTGGTACAGATTATATGATTTCAACACCATGTACAACAAGTTAGGGAGAAGAATCTTCAGTTTGTACAGAAGCCCTTTATGCCAAACTTTGTCAAACGCCTGCTGGATATCTAGGAACACGGCAGAGCAATATTCTCTCTCTAAAGATTGTCTTATAGTATTCACTACCCGGTGCACCTGTTCTATGCTTGAATGCAGCGACCTAAATCCGACTGATGGTCGGGGATTACATGTTCAGTGTTAAGAACTGGCTTTAGTCTAGTCAGAAATATTTTCTCAAAAACTTTGGAGATGATAGGTAACAGACTAATTGATCTGTATGAGTTAGGTTCAGTTAGTGGCTTGCCAGGTTTTGCTAACATACGTATGACAGATATCTTCCATAGTTTTGGATAGTATGAGAGTCTGTTGATTGCATTAAAGAGCATAGTGAGGAAAACTATTCCCTTTTGTGGTAGATGTTTCAAAATCTCTGCTGTAATGAGATCAAACCCAGGAGCTTTCTTGTTTAGTAATTTCCTTATTATTTTACCTACTTCTTTTGGAGTAGTTAGCTTTAATGGTGGAGACAACTGTTGATCACTGCTTATTACTCTTTCAATATCACTCTCAAATTCATCATTACTAGCCTCATTTGGGCTGAACACATCTTTAAGATACTCAGCAAACAGTTCAGCTTTTCCGCTAGGCGTTTTAAGACCAGAGGATTTTCTTAACGGAGGAACTTGTGGTTGTGGTCTTTTGAATTCCTTAGTGATTTTCCAAAGAGTGTAGTTCTCATGTTTGGTTGCTGATAATTTTGACAGTCTTTGTTGAAGTGATTTATTTTTATGTTCGACCAACATTTCTCTTAGTTCTCTTGCTGCCTTGTTCCATAACATTCTATCATCCTTTAGTCTACTCAGTTGCCATTGACGTCTTAGTTTTCTTTTTTCGTCTAGCTTTTTACGTAGTTTTAAAGGTATGTTACATTTTGTAGGAACATTGTGGCTAGATGGAGTAGCACGCCAGGCAGATTCCTGTATTAAGTTCGTGATGAGAAATGTAGCCTCATCTATATCCTCCTCGGACTTAAGTCGTACTTTCATGTTTATTTTGGATTCCAAAAATTCTGAGAATGCCCGCCAGTCAGTGTTGTTATTATACAAATTTATTTGTTGGACTTTGTTAATGACAGACACGCTGAGTGTACAAATTACTAGAGTATGGTCAGATGTGGTGTCCAGGCATGATTCGACACTTTACATATTCATGGGGTAAATTTTTATGAATGAAAAAATTATTAGATCTGGAGTTTTCTTGTGATCTGTAGGCCAGTATGTTGGTTCTCCATTGGAAAGTGTTTGTAGTTTTAGATTGGTCACACATTTCATTAATTCACGGCCCTGAGTGGTAGTCAGCCTGGATCCCCAAAATGTATGTTTGCTGTTCCAGTCTCCTCCAATGATGTACCTCGAATCTAAGGAGCTAAAGAATTTTTGGAACATTTCTTGAGTGATTTTGTGTCTTGGGGGGCAGATTGGGGGCACATAGAAGAATTATAAAAAACTTTATTAGAAAAACAGATCTAGAGATGGGAACTCCAAAAATACACAGATGTGTCGGTGCGGGTATCAAGGGACACAGGAAGTGCCCAATACAATTCTTATTCGCCATGTGGCCATGTTGATACATTCTACATCTTGAAAACAGCGAGTCTGTTCCAAGGTAGCCGAATTCATTCTTTTTCTTTACCTATCTTGATTGTAACTTATAGCTGAATCAGAAATTTTTGAAGATTAAATTATGCAAGTATTGATTATTTTACTTCATAAACTTAATATAAATAACATAATATCTAAGATTTATTATCCTCTCAAGCTCTGATAAAATATATTTTTAACTAAATCTTTTATATTTTATTATCGTTTTAACGTAATATGGGTGGGAAGTAAGCCATACGTGCGATCTAGGGTACGTGAGAATGGTAAAGGGAGGAAGGTAAAGATCGATTTTGTAAATCCCAACGAAGCATTTAGACAAACCCATCTGCGAAACATCGCTATGTATTCCTTAAATCCCCTTGCATTTGCTCAACGATGAAACCCGTAGTAAGCCTGCATACAAAATTACAGCTTCGCATTCTAATGGCATTTTTAAAATCCCATAACAAATTTCATTGCCGCGAGGGAGGACTGCGGCGTGAGCCGGTAAAATAATGTTTGTAGATACCTAGTTAGTCAAATCTGTATGTACGTAGGTACTTAGTTAAAATGTAAACATATAAGAATTTCAATGAACATTTAAATTATTAGTTCGATTGAAATCACTACATGTCTAGCTGCAAAGCAAGGTCGAAAAGTCGGGGGCAGTGCCATATAGGCACCTACATTAAAATTTCCATTCACATCTTTTATTGTAACAGTTGTGGCTTGCAAGTAATTTTCTTTATAGTTGCTGTGCATATAATGTTTTATATTGCTTTTTATAATCACTGCTGTTCCTCCATGAGATGTGCCATCAGGATGATTTGTAACGTAAATGTTATAATTTTTGAGTCTGACGCTTTTTTGATCATTTAGGTGTTTCTGACAATAAAGTAACGTCAATTTTGTTCACTTTGAGTATTAACTCTTAATTATCTTTATTTGGGAGTAGCCCATTGATATTCCATGTTGCAATTGTAAACTATGGAATTTTATTGATGAGGACTGAGCAGGTTTATGAAAGTTCCCATGCTGTAAGAGTTGATCTATTTTTTCTGCTTGTGTTTTAATGAGCAATACCAAATTATTAGCTGTATCGTGCCTCTGGGTGTAGGAAGTTCTGTTTTCAGCAGCACTAGTTGTGCTGTTGTGGGTGTGTTGTGAATTTTGATTGTCAACGTTTTTATTATCAGCCCTTGTGGATATGCTAGGTTGATTTTGTATAGCCTCACTATATGTCTTTGGTAACATGTGGGTCTTCGTGATTGGTGATTGTCTTTCTATTCTATCTGAGATTAATTGAGGCAATAGACCCTCTATTGGTTCGTATGTATCTTTCATTCTTAGGGATATCTTAGGTATATTTTTTGCAATTTTCGTGCTAACATTTCTTTATATACTACACATCCCTTATAGTTAGCAGAGTGGCTTCCTGAACAGAGTGAACAAACTGCTGGAGTATTTTTGTCTTGAGTGCATGATGTCGTTTTGTGAGAACCAGCACACTTTACACACCTGAATGGTCTCATACAGTTGTTCTTTGTATGACCATACTGTTGACATCTAGTGCATTGCGGGATAGACATTTTCTTTTTTGGGTCTTGTATTAAGACTCTTTGGTAGTATATATACTTAATTTCTTTAATATATTTGTTGTTTTCATGCGGAATAACATTTATAAAAAAATGTGTTTAGTGGCTTCTTAGTTCCTTTTTTACGTGCTGTAACAATTTCACCTTTTACTTTGTTTCCACTTTCCTCTATGACATCGACGATAGCCTGTACTGGTGTACTGTGGTGAAGATTTTTAATAACATACCGTGGACACCTCTCATCTTTATTGGTAAATGTATGGCCAATCAAACCGTTACTTCTTATATGATCAATTAAAATTTTGTATTTTTCTACTGATTTTGTGGATATAATTAGTTCTATTGACCACTTTGAGGGTGTATTCATCTTTGTTTACCACATCTAGCAGTAGATTTCATCATCATCTATGCCATAGAAAATTATGGGTGGAGGTTTTGATGCTTTTTTAGAATTTATTGTAGTTTCAGTATTCTCCACTTCAGGGTCTGCAGTTAGTATTGAGAATCTGTTTGAAGTATCAATTGCTCTTGGATTTTCAGACTGTATATCAGAGTGTCTGTCGATACTTTTCGGCTTAGTTACTAGTTTTTGCCTTGATTCATTACTTTTATGGATCTTTGTGTTTGTACTTGGTCTGGTGACCTAAGTCGTTTTTGATTTTGGGTAGGCATTCTCTGCCAAGGCACTTTTGGGTTCATTTTGAATACTTTTTGATCACTATTTGGACTCTTTAAGACTTCAGTTGCATCTTGTTTGCTTAATTGACGTAAATCTCTAGTAGAAGCGCTTCGTTCTCTTGCAATAAACATGCTCTTATGAAATGTTTGCTGATAGTATTGCCGACAATTTTCTGTGCTTGCTTTTTCTGTTTGTTTGTTGTTTTTTGTGTCTGTTAAGTCTATGATGTCTTTTGTCTTATTATTTATTGTCTCCTTCCCTGAATTTGCATCCACTATAGAGAGCGAAATTTTGCCCCCCCCCAGATTCGAAGGGGCTGCCCGAATTGAACTCGGAGAGGGATTCTCCGTTGATACCGGTACCCTCCTGGGGTAATTTCGTTTTGAGTCCCGCTTCCATAGTTAATTAATTTGGCATTGTCTCAATGCTCTGTAGCCACTCTTTTTGAGGTTATTAATCCTCAAGGTTTGTGGTGAGCTAAGGAGTGGTTATACTGTTAGAATTAATATCAAAATAATGTATTTAATGTACTACTAGCGCCTTCTATGTGGTATCGTTTGTAACTACCTACCTAAGGTTAATATTAAGAAATAAATTTAGTCTTTGATTAACTACCGTACACGTTTTATTAGGTTATGCGCCCAGACCCACATTTGCTAAAATCTTTTTTACGTCGGGGTACTTAGTAAATGTGCCGAAACTCAAAGGACGCGAAAATTACGACGATTGGGCGTTTGCAACAAGTAATTTCTTGTTACTTGAAGGCATTGACATTGAAAATGTACCGGCAACTATCAGTGAATCTGCGAAGAAAAAAGCTAAAGCAAAACTCGTTATGACAATTGACTGTTCATTATATGTGCATATAAAAAGTGAAACTACAGTGAACGGTGTGTGGAAGAAATTAAAACAGTTATTTGACGACACGGGGTATCAACGAAAAATAAGTTTGCTTCGTACATTGATTTCAATACGCCTCGATAACTGCGAATCCATGACATCCTATGTATCTCAAGTGGTTGAGACAGCACATAAATTGAAAGGGACAGGTTTCGAAATCACAGACGAGTGGATTGGGTCATTACTTTTGGCGGGACTTCCAGATAAGTATTCACCGATGATAATGGCAATAGAACACTCTGGAATAGCCATTAGCGCTGACGTCATTAAAACAAAGTTACTTGATATGTGTTCGGAGGTTGGCACTACTGGAATCGACTCTGCCTTTTGGTCAAAACAGCGAAATAAAAAGGCAACACTAACAAGCAAATGTCAAAGTCAACCAGCAATAAACAAATAAAGTGTTATAATTGCAAGAAGATCGGCCACTACAAAAATAAGTGTCCTGAATTAAAAGCAAATAAACAATTGAATGCTTTTAGCGCGGCGTTTTTCAACGGTTATTATAACACAGAAGACTGGTACATCGACTCAGGCGCAAGCACGCATATGACGTCAAACCAAAAATGTTTACTCCGAACTCGACCAGTACACGAACCTAAAGAAATCGTAGTGGCAAATCAAATGACGGTGCCTGTAGTTAGTGTTGATGAAACACAGATAACGACATGCGTGAACAGTTCTCAGTATGACGTGATTGTGAAGGACGTATTGTATATACCGAATCTCACGGCAAACTTATTATCCGTAAGCCAACTTATAGCTAAAGGAAATAAAGTTGTATTCAAAAAAGATACCTGTTTGATATACAACCAAATGAATGAGCTTATTGGTACAGCAAATTTGATAAATGGAGTGTACAAGTTAAACACAAAAAAATTCGAGAACTCGTTATCGGCCATGTCAACATGGCATAAAAGGTTAGGTCATATAAATAGTAAGTCCTTACAAAAAATGAAAAAAGGAGCAGTAGAAGGAGTTTCTTTTCACAAGAAAGCTGACATACAGATACAGAATTGTGAAGTGTGCTGTGAGGGAAAACAATCACGTTTCCCTTTCCCATCGGCAAACCATAGAAGTGAAAAACTACTGGATGTAGTACACTCAGATTTATGCGGGCAGATGGAGACCAAGTCAATTGGTCTGGCGAAGTACTTTCTTCTGTTTGTGGATGATGCCAGCAGAATGTCTACTTCTTGAAGGAAAAGAACCAGGTGTTCCAGCATTTCAAAGAATTTCGAAGTTTAGTTGAGAATCAAACTGGAAACAAGATAAAAATACTGAGAACCGACAATGGAGGTGAATTTTGATCACGTGAGATGGAAAGTTACTTAAAACAAGTAGGTATTGTCCATCAGAAGACCAATCCTCACACTCCAGAGCAGAATGGACTCTCAGAGAGGTTCAACAGAACTATAGTTGAACGGGCAAGATGTTTATTGTTTGAAGCAGGTCTCGACAAAAGTTTTTGGGCTGAAGCAGTTAATACTGCAGTTTACCTAAAGAACAGAACACCAGCCGCCAGTTTAGGCATGATGACACCATTTGAGAGGTGGACAGGTGAGAAACCAGACCTCAGCCATGTTACAATTTTTGGCAGTAAAGTAATGGTGCATGTTCCCAAAATACAACGACAAAAATGGGATAAGAAGGCTGACAGATTAATTTTAGTTGGGTATCCAGCGAATGTGAAAGGATACAGATTGTATAACCCGAGAACTAAAAAAATTACTACGAGCACAGATGTCATCATTATGGAGAAAATGGAGTTGGACGAAGCTCAGATTGTAGTAAACGATTGTGAAAATAAGTCAAAGAAAGATGAAAACTTAGAAGAAGATGAAAGTTTATTAGAAAATCCAGGTTCAGATCCAAATGATTCAACATATATTTGTGAATCATCGTCTTCCCAAGATGACTCGTATCAATCTGTTACTGAAGAAGAGTCTTTTGCAGAGAATGAAGTTCAAATTGAAGCTAAGCGTAAAAGAAAGCCAGTAGAAAGATATGGGATGACTCAGTTTTGAAGCAGCAATAAATGGACCAGACAAGGAACAGTGGAGACAAGCGATGGAAGATGAACTGAAAGCTATCGACGATAATCAAGCATGGACGTTTGTAGATAGGAAAGAAGTGATAGAGTGATACAGTGCAAGTGGGTATTCAAGAAAAAGTACGAAAGTGATAATAGTGTGCGATATAGAGCAAGACTGGTGGCAAAAGGTTTTACCCAAAAAGAAGGTGTGGATTACGCTGACACATACTCACCAGTACTTCGTTACTCTACACTAAGGTTTCTATTTGCTTTAAGTGTCAAACTTAACCTTGAAATTACTCACTTAGACGTAACTACAGCATTCCTAAATGGTTACTTAAATGAAAAAGTGTATATGCAAGTTCCCCCTAATTTAGATTGTAAAGAAAATAGTGTTCTTAAATTAAATCGTGCAATTTATGGTCTAAAACAATCAGCCAGGGCTTGGAACGAAAGAGTAAATGATTCTTTATTAAAATTAAATTTTGTTACGTCAAAGTTAGAACCATGTCTGTATATAAAAAATTGTGAAAAGGAGCAGATCATAATAGCAATTTTTGTTGATGATTTTTTAATTTTTTCAAACAGTAGTAATATGGTTAAGGAGTTAAAAACAAATTTAATGTCAAAATTTAAAATTAAGGATTTGGGGCAATTAAAACAATGTTTGGGTATGAGAGTAAAAATGTATCAGAATGGCAATATTTCCTTAGATCAAGAAAAGTTTGTAGACCATATTTTAAGTAAATTTAATATGACAAACTGTAAAGTTGTTGGTACTCCTATTGAGAAAAATTTAAAACTAGAGAAAAGTATAGATAGACTTTTTCAAACGACGTTTCTGACTGGTTGCACAGCCTGTGGTCACGGGAAGACATAGTGAGTACTTAGTATATAATATCTAGGTTTACTCATTAAATATATAATTACCGCGAAAAAACCCGATTCAAATCAAATAAAAAAAGTGTAGATGTTTGTAAACAATATCCATTCCAACAACTAATAGGAAGCTTAATGTACTTAAGGGTTTTGACTCGCCCAGATATTTCCTATAGTGTGAGTTATTTGAGCCAATTTAATAATTCATATTCCTATACTCATTGGAAGCATGCGAAACGGATCCTAAGATACTTATGTAAAACTAAATCTTATGGCCTAATGTTTATCAAAGATAATTGTAAATTAGAGGGTTTCGTTGATGCAGATTGGGCTTCAAACACACTAGATAGGAGATCCTATACAGGTTTCTACTTTAAACTTTCTGGAACTGTTATTTCATATGAATGTAAAAAACAACGTACTATAGCCTTATCAAGTACAGAGGCAGAATATATGGCAATTGCCGAATCCTGTAAAGAGGCTATTTATTTAAAAAACTTGTTTTCTGAAATTGTAAACAGTTGTGATTATGTAATTATATTGTATAATGACAATCAAGGCGCTCAGAAGCTGTCTGAAAATTCTTTATTTCATAAAAGAACTAAACACATAGATGTGCGTCATCATTTTGTTAGAGAAGCAGTTGCTAACAATCTTATAAAGATAGTCTACATGCCAACATCTGAAATGCCAGCAGACTTGCTGACCAAGGGTTTAGATAGTGTTAAACATAACTATTTTGTAAAAAAGTTAGGTATTCAAAAAATTGTTTAATAGGTGACTATCTGTAAATTAATAACATTTTTTGCTTTTATTAGTTTGTTAAAAATAATTTATATGTTACAAAGTTCAGATTATTTTGATAAGTGGAGATGTTAGAATTAATATCAAAATAATGTATTTAATGTACTACTAGCGCCTTCTATGTGGTATCGTTTGTAACTACCTACCTAAGGTTAATATTAAGAAATAAATTTAGTCTTTGATCAACTACCGTACACATTTTATTATATACCGCCACTGACTCGGTCGCCATTGCCTCGTCCGTTATCTAGCAGGGAGCACCGCGGGGTGATGAAGCCACGCTGCCATCTATTGATGCGTGCAGGTGAAGTTGACAGTAGGGCCGGATAATGTTAGATCCGTTCTCCCCTTACTCCCCTAAATAATATTTGTGTAAAGCTGGATTTTCAGCTGTAGCTGTAATCAAGAACAAATATCGATCAAGGATAAATGTGGAGCAAGAAATGAGAGTAGCAGTGTCGAGCTTTATTCCCCGTTTATAAAAACTGTGTGGATCACCAAGCTCACCCGTCACATTGATTTTTAGAGAAGTTACATTGATTCACAGAGAAGTTATTGTACTTATTTTATTTTTGTTTTTCTTAATTTTGTCTTGTTGTTTTCTGTTTTAATTATAAATTCTCATAATTATAATAAAAAACTAAGTTTCATATTGAGGTTGTTTCTACCTAACTGCTATTATTGTGTTGTAGGTACATATTTGTTTCAACTGTATCTATATCAAGTAGCTAGCTAGGTTAGGGTGCCATGACAAAATACTAAACTTGTAAGTGCGCTGACGGCTGAAAAAGAATGGGAACCCCTGGTATATACAGTAATATCTTTGGATATTCTTCATCGAAACCAAGTGGAGGTTTAATTTGTCTTCTTGATCTTTTTTCTTCTATCTCTTGATTGTCATCTTTTAGTTCATTATCACTGTTTGCTTCATGCGTGTCATCATTTTCTAAGTGTTTTCCTTATTCTTGTTTGCCTTTTGTATTAGTTTGATCTACACTTTTCTGTTATTTTGTCTTCGCTCCGTATTTTCTTCTCGTCATTAAATCCACACAAAATTATATCTTCCTTTATTAAATCACTATGTCTAGCCACAATTACTCTAATGTTAATCAATACTCTGTATCCAGTGTCAGTATATCCAAGTAAAATTCCAACTTCTGCTTTCTTGTCCCATTTAGATTTTCGCCTTCTGAAATTCTCACAAACACTTTACTTCCATACAATTATAAGTTTTTAACTGTGGCTTCCTTTTAAAAAATATTTCATATGGCGTTTTTCTTTTAACAGTATTAGTCAATGTCCTGTTTTTAAGGTATGCTGCTGATTTGATTGCTTCTGGCCAAAATTTTGTCTCAACCTATGGTTCTGATAAAAAAACATCTGCCCATGTCTATTAATGATTTATTGTATCTCTCTGCCTCTATCTGTATATCTCTTCCATTGAGTTCATGAACGTATGCTAGACAAGGTTTTATTACTATTTCCTTTTCTTTTTGAAAAACTCTTGCATTTATTTAATCTTTTCCATTGTCACACCGTAGTCCCTTTATCATTTTTCATGTCAAATTCTTTATGTATTGCACTAAGTACTCATATACCTCATCTTTTGTTTTAATAGAGTAAACTTTAACTAATTTGCTGTAGTCATCTATAAAGCTTAAGAAACATTTTTCTCCTTGATTTCCTGTAGTTTGATATGGACCATTTAAATCTATATGCACAACTTCTAATATCTCTTTTCTTTGATTATTATGAAATGGTAAATTATGCATTTTGTTTTCAATACACATTGCTCATTTTAAATAGTCTGGTTCAATTTCTTTAGGGAATCCTTCAAATGACTCATTTTTACACCTTAGTTCCAGGTTATTGAAATTTATATATCCTAGTGTACGGTGTACTTTTTCTTTTATTGTCATATTGCCTTTACTTATGTTCGCTCGCAATGTTTCTTGGTTCATGTAACTTTTCATCTTATATAGTCTCTAGCCTTTAATTGTAATTGCTATAATCTTTCCTTTGTATTGTAGATTTTTGATAATCTTCCACTTGAGACAATTGAATGTTTATAATTTCCGAGTAACTCAACAAGTTTGCCTCCATTTTTTTCACATAAAAACTTTTATCAACGTCACTTCAGATTTTTGTCCATAGACTGGGAAACACGTTTTAATATTACCAACTTTTGTAGCTTCTAATATTGTTCCATCACCAACTTTAAGTTTTATAGGTGTCTTTAATACCTCGCAGGTATCAAAGTACTCATCAGTATTGATAATATGGTCTGTACATCCACTATCGAGTAACCATTCTATTTGACCTTCATTTGACTTGTCATTTTCACTTGTTGTGTACGTATTGTTAATAGTAGTATGGAAACTATTACCTTGACTCTCATGACTAGTATAATAATAATTTCCCTATCCTCTATGAAAATTTTTCTTGTGATATGATCCACGTCCTCTGTAACCGGGAAATCCACGTCCTCGACCACGGCATACATTTTTGGAATAACAATTTTTTTCTATTTGTCCAGTCCACAGTCCAAAACAATTTAAATTTTTCTGAAATGACGACCTGTTGGCTTCTGCTCGAAAAACATTTGAAGTATCATTTGATGTGTCACTCGCATTCTCTGCCTTTTTTAATTTTACTTAACTCTTGAGACAACCGACAGTTCTTTCACCTTCTGGCAAAACATCTATTAGGTCACCAATGTAACTGTAATTTTCTGGTAGTGCTTTTAACATATAATTCAGCTTTTCCTGTTCTGATACTGCTGCATCTGCTTGTTTTAGCTCATTTATAGCTTTTTCTAAGTTGTCAAAGAATAAGGTTATGTCTGAATAATTTTTTAATTTGACACTTTCGAGGTTATGTCGGCACACTATTTATAATGCTGTTGACTTCTTAAGATATATCACATCAAACTTTTGAATAATTTCATAAGCTGTATCGAGTTCACTTATATATTCTAGCTGTTTATTTGTTATTGCGCTGAACATCCAATAAACATCCTAATCGTCACATGTGTCGTCATCGGTTTCAACTTTTGCCCCCATTACTACATCCTTGCACTTTTTGAATTGTAAAAACTTTAGCATTCTTATTTTCTAATTGTTGTAATCTGATCCATCGAAAATCGGGATATTTTTATGTTACTATTTTTAGTTGCCATTTTTGTGTATGGATTTTCTTACAAATTTTCTTTTTTAACTTTTTACTCTTTGTTTTTTGTTATTTTCTACCACCGTCTGCTACTATGTTAATATAATCAGTTAAGCAAACTCTCATTTCTGGTTTTATATTTATTTTATTATCAAAAAAACTTCTACATGATAATAACATCCACCATAACTCTCTGAAGTCAACTGAAGTTCCATACATACATACATAAATATAGGAGATCAGTGTTACCAATATGAATGTACACTAACTAACAACACCAACGGCTAAATATAACTAAAATTAACAATTAGTGATATTTGTGTTTGTAAATTGCATTATAAATATAACAGTGAATCAGTACAGTATTTTTTATCTTTGATAAAAAAGTTGATATAGATTTATTATTCTGTTTCTCGGCCCATGCGAGATATAACTTTTTGAAGATTTCACGAGTTTAACCACCTGCGAGAACTTAAACCTGTTTTAGAGCAGATAATTTATGTCGGCGATAACAAATTTATTGTGATGAAGTTAATTGTGTAATAACTTAAAGAAAACTAATTTTAGGTTGTATTGTATGTATTTTAAGATTTATTTTATTATGTGTTTTTAAGATTTAAGGTATATAATGTGCCACTGGCAACACTGTTTTACTCCACGTGCGACTGCTTGGTTCTCTTGTTCGCCTCTGCGCTGTAGCTTTGTCTTTCACAATGCACAACTTGCATAACCATTTTGAGTCTTTTATGCAATTTAGGATACCAAGAAATAATGCTATAATATTATTGAGATATTTTAAAAATATTCAAATTTAATAGCTTAGACAAAGAAAAAAAGGCCGCAAAACGGTAACTTTGGAATTACATGTTTTGTATAATTTATGAATGTCATAACCAAAGAACAATTGTAAACTAAACAAATTGAAGGTTCTAAAAGTGTACACTGATTAATAGATCTTAATTGAGTCTCACTCCATGTGCAATTTCGGCATAATTTTTCATAGGTTAAAGTGAAAAATAAAACATATTGAGTATTACTGGCTCAAATCCTTACATAGTATAAAACAAAGTCGCTTCCCGCGTCCGTCTGTCCATCTGTAAAACGCTTCCCGCGTCCGTGTGTCCATCTTTTAAACTACGCAGCGGATTTTGATGCGGTTTTCACTATCATTCAGATAATTTCTTTCGGATGATTTATAGGTATGCATGCATGTTATATTTACAGAGAATATAAAAAAAGTTAGTATCGTAAAATAATAGAATTTTGGGCGTTTTCATCAGAACGTTGACTAAACTTTACGAGATATATAGAATTGTATGTTTTAAAAATATCTACAGAAAATATAAAAAAATAAATATTTTCAGAAAATATAAAAACAGTCAAAGTTTGGAAAAGAATAGAATTTTGGGCATTTACATCGATAACGCTGACTAAATTTTACGAGATATATCAAAATGTTGTACTATAGAATTGTATATTTTAAAAATCTACAAAAAAGTCTGCGATGGCATATGTCTATATCCTACGGATAACCCACAGTGACCATTTTAATGCGATTGATATTTATTTTTTTTTGTGGGTTATATTTACGAATTAAATATGTTGTTTACGTTGGGCATTTCATGTAGATAAATTTTGCTGATGAAAATTTATATAATAATGCGGTATAATTATGTTCTTTATTTGAAAATATATATTTAGATTTTTGCCACATGTGTGAACTCAATGTATTTGAACTTGAACGACAACATTTTTTTAAGTATACAAAATTTTTCAAGTAAGTATACAAAGTATATTTATTTATGAAAGTTTATCTTTATAATTTTTGTAATAGGTGACATTATGTGTATTAATCTTATAATTAACCTAATAATACTTTCTAAAGACGGTAAATTTAGTGAGAAAATAGATTGTTGGCTGCTTTGTTTTATTCGCAGATCATTAAGTTCAAAAATTTGTGACTTTCAACTGCACGTTTAAACAAGAAATATGAGCTGTCAAAAGATATAACTAAAGTACAATAATATTCTTTTAATATTTGACATGTGAGGTGGCTTTAAAGCAGTATCCATGAAAGAAAACAACAAATGTCATATTTGTCACTCCTTCAATGTAGGCTTATTGAGATAGTTTTTCACAATTCATTAAAAGGACATAGTTGTATTCTAGGCACGTTGTAAACATGTTAGTTTACAATACACCGGTCCCAAAATTTCTGGAATTTTAATTATCATATTCATAGTTGGTACTAAATTCCTTTAATTATATTAAATATTTCCTAAGTTGTTTACTTATTAAAACCCTTTCCAAATTTCCCACCTGAAGATTTTGTCATACAACAAAACTTAGGCCGTGGTCAAGAATTTAAATAAAGTAGAAATAATACTATATCACATAGTTTCATTTAGTTGTGAATAAAAATAAAGTTATAAGTAATTTCTATAAAATTACTTTCTATAAAATTATAACGACAAATATAACTATTCAAGATCGAAGATGAAAAATTGGAGATGTTACTAGATGTAGACCCGTGTGAAACGCAAGATGAACTTGCAAAATCCTTTAATAGTTGATTCTCTCAACCATTTCTAGATTCTTTCATGCCATGGGAATGATCCAAAAACAAGGAAATTGGATGCCATACAAACTGAAGCCAATAGATATGAAAAAGCGGTTATTCACTTGTGAACAGCTATTCCAACGACAAAATCTGAAAAGTTTTGTGCGCCAATTTGTTACTGGCAATGAAAAGTAGACATGCTAAAATAATCACAAGTGTACGCTTCACTTCTTGTGAACATGCCAAAAAATATGTTGATTCGTGTATAGCCCCAAAAGACGAGTGGTTTTCCAATATGGTATCCTTATGCTGCCAGAAAGATGGGAAAAGTCATGGCTAGCGATGAACAATACTAAATGATCAGAATCTTTGAATGATTTATGAATTTGAATAAAGCCATAATAAAAAATTAATGCACGGTCCGAATACTAATATTTCCTATTGATGTATCGATGTCATATTACAAAATAAACAAAACTGGTTGCCAAAACATATTTTCATTTTATTTTAATATAATGTAAGCGTTCAATATACGGCGAATAGACTTTAAAGTTGTTGCACACCAACAAGTGGCGTTATTACGTGTGTATTAATGAGTTTGTGGCCGTAGTAAACATTCATTTTCGAGCTACAATAGCTTGTAAATATGTCCTTAAGAGACTAAATATGTTAATATCATCAATACAAGTTATTTCCTAATAATTATGAGTTTCTAGCTCTCTCAAGGACATATTTGAACCAATATTATTAAAATACGTGTAAATAATTATTTGAGAATAAGAAATGATTTGGCAAAACTTCAAAACATTACTTAGATAAGAACTATCTCAACAATTAATATAACTTAATAAAATAAAGTATTACAAGAGTTGTAACCACCTCACTAAATCTTTACACAAAATAAATGTACTAAACTTCAATGTCACATATTTAACATCAAAATTATTTTAGGGACCGACGACAATACCTTTTATTAAAGCCAAAATTAATTAATTTTGAACTCGCCGATAGTGTTACATCAAAGAAAAATTTTAGTACAGAGAGAAAAGTGATATTTTTTTTAGAATTTATGGCAAGTTTGTATTTTTTTCAACTTCTACATCTTCAGAGCAATGCCAGAACGGTACGAGTTCCTGAATGCATAGGCCATATTCAGTATGACCCAAATGTTGACAGAAGCCTTCAATTTAAATATATGGGATTAAACTCTACTTCGATTTTCCCTTTACGAAAAATATTAATATTCAAGTCTTAAAAAATAGGTTTTAACTTATGGGCTTTAACTTGCATATACAATAAGATGCATTGACTATAATAATACTGATCTATAATGACAATATATGTAATAATTTCAAGTATATGCACCAAATCCAACAGTATTGTCAAATATTCTTCCCGGCTCCTCCCATGTATTCTATATTTGGTTTAAGACCGAATATATTATTTGGTGCAAATTTCATGTATTCATGTAAATGTTAGGCATTTGCCTGTGTCACGAAACAATCGTAGTTTTGCTCATACTTTACGGGTTTATTTTACTTGATTCAAATTGTAGTCAGTTTTTTTGCTTTAGATATAAAATACTTCATATTCACAACAAGGCAAACAAGAAGACACCATTATGTAAAAGATTTCTGGTTGTGAAATTCGGAAAGAAAATATTTTGATCAGGCCTAAAAATATATAAACATTGAAATTTACTTTACATAATAGAAAAATACTAAATCAAAAAACACTTTTATAACTAAATCTGCAAATTAAATCTCAGTTAATAGTGTTTCATTAGATTTCCAGACCTAAACAATTAAACATTAATAAAGATACAAAATAATAAAAATAATTTATTCAACATTGCCAGTCCATCTTCCTGGCAGAGTTATTCAATTCTACAAGTCATAATAAAGTTTCCTTCAATAATGAAACTATAAATCTATGCCAAAATTACAATGACTTAGCTAGATGGTGGAAAATACTAAATAAAAATATTATAAATCACATTATCATGACTGTCTTCAGAATTTCATTTTAGTTAATTTCTCAACGATAACACACGTGACATTTTACATCAACTTACTATATAAAAAAACTTTTTACGCTATCAATAACGATGGTTTAGTTACTTTGGCTGCTGGTCCGATATCCTAATCAATGTTGTGAGCAAATCAAGTTATTTACCAAAAATTAACCTAGTTGCAATTTATAGAAATGCTTAAAAATTGGTGCTCATATTTGGAAAATTAGAAACAAACAGTCATCAAACAAGCTATTGTAGCAGCAATTAAAATAGACGTCAGTTACAAATGTGAATAAGAGGCATCAAAATATCGACTGCATGAAGAGAATGTAGATGTATAATACGTATTAATTGAAAATTAATACCTATATGTAATAACTGAACAACTAAAAAAGTTTGACATATTTATGACCCAAAAAAACTGTATTTGGATACAATTTTTTATAGTTTTCCGACATGGTGTTTATGTTTCCGAGATAACATTTTTCAGAGACAAGATTTTTCAGTAATATAAAGTTTTATGTTTGACATTAAAAATCATTAAAATAAAGAACTGATATTGCATTGCACTGCATTGCAAGAAAAGCTTATGAGATTTAATATGCAACAAATTTTTAGTCTTCAACTTATCTACAAGACAGCGAAGCTAAGCTTTACATTTAATAAAAAAACTCTTATTTTCAAGAATTGTTTCCTAACACATGGATAGCGCTACCCATTTCAAGTAGAGAACACAGTTCTTCAAAGTTTAAATTAATCAAAATACACTTGAGATCTACAATGTCCCAAATTATATTAACAAGTCTAGCCACATTACCTAGATTGAAAATGAAACTGCAGAAAACCAGCATTTCTCAGCTTTTTTTAAAGAACTTACCGACAGTAAGTTGGAACAATGAAATTTTGTTGATTCACTATTTAACAATTTGATTGTTTAAATTTAATTCCTACTATTCACCCACTCTACCTCGACTCACTGAATCTCTTCAATTCATATTCTTGAGAAATAAACGAAAATTAACCTTACTTCTGTACCTGTAAGAACATTTCGGTAGTTCTTCTTGAAGTCAGTAGATACCTAAAGTGATTTCATTTGGGAACGAGTAGGATACTTGTCTGTACAACCCATCCAAATCACACGAGCGAAGCCCTGAACAAAAGATAAATTCTTTTCCACAGAAACCAGACTGCCAGGATGGCTGAAGCTGTCGCTGCGTATAGTAATTCTCTTACAGTAATATGTTCGTAAAGGTTACGTATTGTAATATTTAATAAAGTAATGTTACACAATAAGTTTCAAAAGGGAATAAATTAAAAATATATTTTATTTTCATTTTGGTAATATAAATATTGCAAAACGAATATTTACTTTTGCAGCTTGTGATCCCAGCAACTTGTTTGTGATTTGGGTAAGTAATTCTCAATATTTTTGTATTTTATTTCAATATGACTAAACATTTAGCGAAATTTATGTTCGTGTCCTATAATTGGTTTTGATGTGCTATTTTGTTAATTATTTGTATCTATATCTAAGTGTATTTGTATCTAATAAGCTTATACTCCTAGAAACGTCAATTTGTCTAGTTTACAGTGGTACATAATATTTTTACTGTATGATATTCATAAATAAATGAAATGTGCAATAGCAAATTCAAATTTTTTGAATAGGTCGCTCATTTTATTTCTTTCCCTTACAAAATTCTTACTTTTATGTACGAAATGTGGTAGTAATAGTATTGAATTTAACATATTCGAATAAACAGTTTCATTACGAATGCAAAGACTGTATTTTATTAGTGACTAGCGATCCGCCCCAGTTTCTCTCAGGTGCAATGTAGGTATACTAATGTGGTGGAATTGTGGTACGATTAATAATATTACTGTCATTATTAGAATATACTACAGGATATCTTTATATCCAATGTTTACAGCTGTTTTTGCGGTTCATAGTGTCGGACTGAAAAGCATGTTTTTCATTTGTTTATTTTACTTGCTTGAGAGTTCCAATAAATGCGTATAATCGCTACAATCATACAATGCCATACGTGCGGCCTGCAACGCATTATCTATAGGCACGTGATTACAAATTGATATTGACAAATTATCTGAATGATAGTGAATACTGCATCAAAATCCGTTGCATAGTCACGGGTTATCATTACCCGATTTTAATAATATTTACTATTTTAGTTATTAGGTTCCAAAGGAAAAGAATTAGAGGGTATGTATCATAATTCGATAAAAAAATTTTCTCCTTTATAACTTGGGATATATAAGTCTAATCGTAATTTAATTTTTTTAAATTACTTGTATATATAAAAGGCCAACTTTATTACAGAAGTCTTTTTGGTCAAAAAATATAAAAAACCATTTAAAAATGTTACATTATAAAAATAATACAATGACCAAGATTTTGAGTCTCTTAGTAAAAATCAGATTAGAGCATTTGGAACGATCATCCTTCTATGCAAGTCACATGGTTACCATTCATTACTCCGAATGTTTTTTTTAATCAATGTAGCAATAACTGCGTTCGCATTTCAGAGGAAATTATATGTATATGTATATATATATATATATATTATATATATATATATAAATATATATATATATATATATATGTATATATATATATTATAAGTGTGTGTAAATATATATGTTTGCAATATTTATATTACCATGGGGTCTAGGTGTTAGTGACCCCGTATGTCGGACTCGGCCAAGACTGGCCTATACTGACTAAAAAACCGCCTCTTCTTCTTTACCTTCTTTATCCCCATGGTGTCACCGTTAGGCATTTCTTCACGGGGGAAGGGCTTAGCCTTATTTTCGAGCTATCTCATAATTGTGCTTGGCTGCCGCTCATTCGGGCTCTTTCTCTTTCCTGGATGCGTAGTTCTATTAGCACTTCCATCGCATACGTATTTGTTGCGTCCCATGCCTTCTTTCCCTGTAACATTAAAGATACAACATTGTCTGGTACAACACTACAATTTAATTTTGATTCCCACTTCTGCCGAGCCACTGAGAATCGAGGACAAACAAAGAATACGTGCTCTGCGTTTTCGTTACTGCCTTCGCAGATGGGACATTCTGGGGAATGATCATGCTTGAACCGATGAAGATATTCTCGGAAGCATCCATGCCCTGAGAGCATCTGCGTAAGGTAGTAATTTACCTCTCCGTGTTCGCGGTTCATCCATTGATCCACTTCGGGTATGAGCCGATGAGTCCATCTCCCTTTATTTGAGGCATCCCAGCGGGTCTGCCAGTGACGTATACTGCTTTCTCTTTCCTGACTCCTCAGCTCAGCCAGCGTCAAGTACGGGCTTTCTTTTCGAAGGTAGGCTTTTGTTTCATTTTATCTTTCCAGAATCGGAATTGAAAAATCAATCCTTTACACTGTAATTGATGTCCTCTCACCAATACAGACAGCAAACAGGCAGATGTGACTTTTGGTAATATGCAATTGTCCTTGAATTTGTAAATACCAGTTATGGTTTTTATTAATTATGGAATTGTTATCTTTATCTAGTTTCAAAAAAGGGTGTTCTTTCATGGCATTAGTTACCTCAATTGATATAACACATTCATTTGATATCCCACATAATGAGCTCGGTAAAAATATTTTTGATCCTTCATTTCCCAATGAGAAGGCGGATCGGAAACTAGATCATTATCCTTTACGACACAATTTTTGAACCTCCGCCCCTCCAGAAATCGACCCAAATAGTAATTTTTATATTTTACATCTGCGTTATATTAACTTGATGTTATAACCATGTCACATTTTATATCAGCTTTCTAGATCAGATGATAATGTTCACATGATAAATGGCTGTACGATACAGACAGACGGACACCGAGTCAGAAGTATTTTATTTTTAACATTTTGGTTTGGTATGGAATTAAAATGAAATTTTTAAATTTATCGACATAATATAATACTCAATAATTAAATACATAAAAGATCAATTTACTACTTCTATGAGTATATTTAATAATTATATATTAAGCCTATTATAAAATTTCTACAAACTTTTTGTTTAGGGCATGTTATAAATTAATTTTTTTATTTTTGCTCCCAGTACTGGGTATTTGTAAGAAATCTTACATTTTCCCATGTATGAAAATATACAAAATATCACCAAATTTATTCACTAATTTACAAAGCGGTACATAACATAATGCATTTCAAATGTATTACAGAAACTTTATGTAACATCATTTATACGTAATTTGCATTTTGTCATAACACACAACATAAATCTTACACTGTACATAAGCTGTGTATAAATCTATGGCATAAGCTGATGAAGAGTGATCAGATCACATGTCCTCTCTGTTCGCAAGCGCAAACAGTGCTGAATTGGAAATCTGTGAGAGTGCCGGATTTAATAATCGTCCTTATTTTCATAGAAGCTGGTATAGAACATTTGTGCACGGAACGCTAATATCAAAGATTTCATATTTGTATCATAGTAAAATCCAAAACAAGAATGTAGTTATATTAATTAAGAATAGATACAATAAAATAAAAATCGATATATCTCAATAATTATGTTTTAATGTGTGAAACAGTGGAGTGCCTTTTTAGCATACAAGGTTATTTTGAGATTTTTTTCTTGTGTTTGAAGTATAATTTTAACCTTGGTATTTTAATATGATGTCTAACTTTGGTAGTTATTAAGTATTATAGGAAACGAAACGCCCATTTTTGCCTGTTTGTGAAATGCACCCCTTAACAAGTAAGTCCATGTCATTGACATTATCTACCGCTGTATAAATTCCAATGTAGCTATAAAAATATTTTGGGGAATCCTCCAGGGACCCGTAACACCCTCTTTTGTAAAATAAAAAGTACCTTTGAAGGTTCCCTAATATTATCCCATATCTATCATCAAATGCGTCCAGCCAATATATTGGTGTTAGCAGAATGTAAAAATTCACACTATAGTCTGGGTTTGGTACAGGCAGAAGTCAAAAATATACATATAACGAAGAATTCCCAACACAGATGCAGATAAGGACAACACACATTAGTGTTGATGTGAAAGCATTCTATTTACCCATAGTAAAATTTTAACACATTACAATTCATAATCATATTGGTCACATACCACATAGTGTAATTGTACTATTAAATTTAAGTTTTCGATACTCTTTTCTTTAATAAACTTAATTATTTATTTTTTTAAAGTATTGCACCAATATATATATATATATATATATATATATATATATATATATATATATATATGTATATATATATATATATATATATATATATATATATATATATATATATATATATACTAGCTATAGTATACTATTTAATTTATGTATTGCAAGTCAGATAAAAGTCTAAAGAAATAGTTGTAGCATCTTAAAATTATGTAAATCATGTATAAAACTTGGATTGGTTTATCTTTTTCATTTAATTAGTTACTAAAAAAGGGAACATTAAAAGAATATGTAATCGCAAGTGTTTTTCCTTATGTCTCAAGATTACATGGAAGTGTGGAACTGAAACATTTGTAAATTGTGTGTAGATGTATCAAGGTAAATACTACAAGGAACAATATTTGTTCGTTTGAGATCATTTTGGGAGGACAATATGCTTGAGTAAACATCCAAGGCTTTATTGGATTTATATATGCATTTTTATTTTCATTCCCTTTTTTAAATGATTCAGTATTAGGTGTCACTTAACCTGGTGTCACAAGAGAAAAATTACTCAGGTAACCACCTGCACCTAAAGATTTTTCTACGTCAGATTCTGGCATGCTCTGCAGTTACTAAATTATTTAATTTTTCATTTTGCTCTACAACAATATAAAACAATGTTGACCATTGGACAGTTAAGACAGACATTGGGTGTCATCATATTATGATGTGGTAAAACTTATGACCATGCGGCATAAACTTTTCATTCCACTACTTTGAAAAGCCATGAACTTTTCATGCATATCTTTGCATATCATGTGGTGAAAACATAATTTATGTGATTTGGGAACTTTTGAAGCACCCATTGAGTATTAATCAGACTTCAGATTTATTCGTAATTCTCCAAAATGTTATTGGCGACATGTTTACAAGTAGATTAATAAAGATTTTTCTATTTGCTAGAGCTGTAGAAGTTTCCAGATCGATCTATATAAATACGTATTAGCAGGTTCTAGTATTGAACATTTTTTCAATCTTCCGGCTCTCAGTGTGTTTATAGACGACTACTTGTTATTTCACAATCAAATTACTAATAGTTATAAGACTGCAGACTTTAGCTTATCATGCGGCCCTTGAAAGAATAGTTTAATTAATTACTTTCGTATATATAAATATAAATATATATATATATATATAAATGTGTATATATATATTAATTTATATCATCCCATTAAAATAAGTCGATAAAAAAAACAATTTAAAATAAATTTTTTTAAAAATTCTTGTGAAAATAAATTTGCTTATCGTCAGGGAAATACAATGTAGTACAATTAAAAAAATTAATTTAATTGAAAATTAATTTTAATATTAAATTTTATTATTACAAACATTTTATTTTATAATTTTTTTCAATCAATAAAATTCAATTTAAAATAGATTTTCCATATAAATTTAATTATTTTAAAAATTTTAATGTAATTGTTTTTATTTTACTTTTTTTCCATTTTTTAATAAATTAATTGAATTAAATTTAAACTTTCTGAAACTTTGAATTTTATTTAATTGTTTTAAATATTTTATTTGAAATATAAGTATTTTGAAAATTAAAATTTAATTACTTTTACTTTTTTAAATTTATTTTTTAAATATTAATTAAATTACATTTAAAATCTGTATCTCTGGAGCAACAGTCTGTATGTTCCATGTACAAAACTGGGCCTCTTGGCAAATTGTTACAGGACGCATCACTGATAATGTGGGCCGAACGTACCATGAGTCACAGAGGCCATATTGAAGCAGCGGACCAAACATTAAAGGACCTTAGAAACTCGAGCGCCATTGGGGAAATACATTGTGTTTGGTGGTGATTTTCAGCAGACACTCCCGGTAGTTACAAAAGGGACACGTGCAGATCTGATTAAAGATTTAAAAGACAACTTAATTATGGCGACCATCCTCACCGGCCCTGCAGCCGGCCAGCTGGCAAACATTCCGAGGATTCCAATGATTACCATGGTCTTGCCGATATCTTTCAAACGGCTGCAATTTCCAGAGAAAACATTGTTTGCGTTGACTGTTAATAAGTTCCAAGGACTAACCTTCTCTTTGGTTAGAATCGACCTAGGCAAAGAGTGTTTTTACCACGGCCAACTATATGTTGGTTTATCAGGAATTGTAACTCCAGAGAAACAGTACATTTTGCTAACACGGCGTCAAACTTTGTGGACAGACTGTAGGGACTCCAAGCCCGCTAATAAATTTAAATATGTCAACTACAGATAACAGCAGAAATTACAAAATACAAAACAAAACTGCAAAGTGCAATACAAAATTGCAAAAAAAGATTATTAAAAAATGCATAATTAAATACGAAAAATATAAAATAAAAAAATTTGTACCAAAAAATATAACAAATACGAAAAAAATTAAAATATATACAAATAAAAGTAAAAATGTGAAAGAAACCCAAAAAAATATCCATGAGTTACAAGACCATTTTAAAAAATATCGAAATTGATATATATATATATATATATATATATATATATATATATATATGTTTGTATGCTCGCTCAAGCGTTAATATAACAAATTTTTGAATCACTGCTTTCGTTAGAAAACAGAATCGGCCAATCTTCCAGATAGTTAACCTTCCAAATAATAATTATCTAAATATAGAATAAAACTGTAAGAGTGAATTCTGTACAAGGAAATATTTAAAAAAAGTGATTGATTTAGCATATGGAATGATAATAGAAGCCAGAAAAACTTTTTTAGAATTTTTGTCTGTTACTTTGTGCGTCAATGATGCAAAATCTACTAACTAGACGGATTTTGATGAAGAGCAACATATAAGGTAAAAAAATTCTAATTACTTTTCTTATTCCAAATTTCACACGAACGAAGTCGTAGGCACAGCCAGATTAAAATATTTCCAAACAACTCAACATTATCTTATCGCTCTCTAAAACTAATTTTCTCATGTGGTCAGATAGAATTTAAATATGATCCTGAATGAGTTGATATACATTGGTATCTTTCTATCCATGTTTAAATTCTTCAACTCCCACAGAATGTCGCGGTGGGCAGTAAACCGCAGCGACTACTGTTTCCCCATTCTTATGTAGTATTTTAATTGATGTTGCCTGGATTTTTTCTGTCTTGTAGGGTACTAGCGTGTAATGTTTAATGTTATTCTTTAATATCACTGCGGTCCCACCGTGGGAATTTCCAGAAGGGTGGTCGGTTCTGTAGACTATGTAGTTTTTTATGTTAACATGCGAGCGTTGAGTGAGCCTTGTCTCTGATATCAGGGCAATATCTATATTTTCGGCATGCATGAATATCTCCAGTTCCTGTCTTCTAGCAGTTAACCCGTTGGCGTTCCAGATCATGATACGGATGTTTAGTCCCTCTGTGGAACCAGGCGTGTTATTAATTTGATCATCTGTTCGATCATATTGTCCATCATGTCTTTCATGATGGATTGGAATCTGTCAAACATTGTATCTAACAAATTCTTCATGTTGTCTTGTGAGCTATCCACAGTGGAGTCAGTAGGTTGTTAGCCGTGTAACTGTAACATCATTAGTCATGAGATATATTACGAATCACACCGCTTTCCAACAACTTTATTGTAAAATGTAGACTTCCCTGACATCTCTTAACTAAATTAATATAGTTTTTCTTAGTTATCTGATTCTATCCAAAAAAGACTTTTGTATGTTACCTAGTTTACTATGTTTGTAATTCCGTATATAATTATTTGAAAATGTCTTAGTTAATATTGTTTACAAAAGCCTGGTTTAATCTTAAACTTACAAAAACTCTTTCCAAAGTCTTTTTACATCACCGTCTTTGTTTCTGTCTCGTTGCACTTTTTGGGTCAAGATTTTTCGATTTGTTCTTAATTACAAAGAAATGTTTCTTTACAATGAAGTCTTTTGTACGAGACGTTTATTTGGTATTTTATACCAAAGTATTCAAAACCCCAATGTTTTCTTGTATTTGAATTTGATGCGATATTGGCCTCTCGTTGCTTTTACATCCAGCACGTTCCCATCCCAATAAGTTTTTGCTTTTTAATTACAAAATTTTATTGAGAATTTTTTACCGGCAGCTTATCAGTATTCCAAATTACGATATATAAACTATTGAATTCTGTGTTGGTCTGTCGTGGCAGTAATTTACTTTTCATCATGGAATATTAGATTTTCTACGTTGCAATTTTACATTGCCAACATGCTCATCTTTTTATTATGTTCAGTATGCTGCTAGTTTGACTTAACCAATTTTTTATTGCCGAGTGAATTTATTTCTAAGTCGCTTTTGTTTCCGCCGTGTTGCAACAAATGCAACACTGATTAATATCTTATCCGTTACAAGAAAATTATAGAATTAAATATGATCTGGTTGAATGTGTACGTTTTTAGGGAGTTTTTAGGATTTGAAATAAACAATCATTGTTCTTTTTATTGACTGTAAAAGGAGTTATATTGTGCTAAGGAATTCTCTAAAATGAAAAATCGTTCATCAGGAATGATAAGAATATATAATTACATAAAAAGATCAGAGAGTAATAGAATTACATAACTTTCATAAGGTATGTTGACCCAAAAATTATAAAATTTCCGGACAATTTACATTTTGGTGATTGTGGAGTATCTATAAAATTAAAAATAATTGTTGACTTTGATATCGGTATCGTAAATTTTACTTGTTGTCGCTCCCCGCGTTCCCTTTGCATTCACAAAACTTCCATCAAAATCATTGTAAATTTATCAATATAAATTATTCGTTTTTTTTACACTTTATTAGTGTAAAAAAAACGAATTGCGTGTTTTTTTTTAACACGTTTACATCATCCGATGTTGTATGACACAAGCGAACAAAAATTACTCTGAAGTGAATATCTGGCGTGCTGTCCGTGGGATAAGTATACAAAATGTGTAAAAATTATTTTAATTTTTCATATTTTTGAAGTCTTGTCGAGAAATAGTGCGAGTTGTACAAATTATTTTAAAAAGCTTAAATTGGGATTCTAAATAGAACTAGTATTGAAAAATGTGTTTAAATTTCTCGTTTCTGACTTCTAAACTAATTCGCCGCAGTCGAATTAACCTGACAAACTTCTAGGCGCCGGTTATACAAAATTTCTCGTTTTATTTCAACTGAATATTGCAAATATCTGGAAAAAAACATTGGATTATTTTCATATAAAAAAAATATATTTTCATTGCAAAAAAATTACAGTTTTGTCAAGAAAATTTATTTTTAAACGCCGGAATATGATTAATCAGATTTAACACGACCCTTTGATCGGGTTAAATAACTGTTTATGTGGTCGCACAATACAAAGAGAATTATCTGGTTTGAAAAATAATTTATATCAAAATTGTTATATTTTTATTTATTATATTATACTGTTACTACTGCGAAATAAATTTCTTATAGTAAAATGGTGGTAGTATAAGCAAAAAAAATCCCTTGTTAAAATATAAAATTGTTTATAGTATCTATTAATTTCAATAACTGTCAACACTATCAAGAACACATTTTGATAGTATCTCTCGGCGCCCACGTCTCCGAAATACGACGAAGATACTGTCTGAAACGAGTGGCAACCATTGGTGATGTCCACTTTCTTTCATTTTCGTTGATACCTATATCGGATGTATGTTTCAAAATGAACATGATGAATTACTACGAATTTTGTTAGGGGACCGCGATAAGATAACCTAAAATCTATATCTCCGTCGAAGCAGATACGTGCAAGATAAAATATAATCAAACGAGTATTTGAAAAGATTTCTTATTAGTATTATAATTTAATCGGTCAAGTCAAGCGGCATGTGGTAACAATAAAGGCATTGTGGGATATGTTGTAATGGTGCTTTGCCGCCCGCGATCTCTCAAATTTAAGCGGACAAAATTTGCGAATCTTTCATAAAGCTCTTGCCGTGTAACTGCGGCTATAGTATTATAAACGTGCAAAGTTATTCAAACATTGTTAGCTTCCTTCATTAGAGTCTTAACTGATATAGTTGAATTAACTACGATATTTTTGTTTGCTGTATTTTATAGTTAATAATACGACGAAGGTACTGTCTGAAACGAGTGGAAACCCGTTGGTGTTGCCCACGTTCTTTCATTTTCGTTGATATCGATAAATAAGTGTTTCAAAATGAACATAACGAATTACTACTACTGCCGTAGTATATTTACGAGGTTTCTAAAAATATTTTCAGTTTTATGACAAATTTTGTAAACGTCTTAAGATGGGTATATAAGACCGCCATCTTTTAATGCAATGAGTTTATGAAAGTGTAATTTTATGGAACTGAAGAGAAAAGGAAGGCAGGATTTACATTTTAATTTAAAATTCAATTTTCTGACGACACATTCAGAAATATAGCCAACTATTTGTTCAACGCTTTCTGGCCACTGGGAGGTCTTGTTCAACATTTCAGACATATCACAATTAGCAGATATTAATGTATTTTTAGATTCGTTTAAGTTTTTATCGTCAATGAGTTGTTCTGAGCCATCATCAAATCTATATCTTATTGTTGTTCTGTTTACTTGTTTAGTTGCAGATGAACAATTTAGTATATTAAAATTTTCAAAGGGTATGCAGTTCCCGATAAAGGAGGACTTAAGTTCCAGGTGGTTAAGAATTTTTCGATGTATACCGCGAAATTGAACAGCGTTCGGATTATTGTTATGTAATTGTAAAATTTATATGCATAATTTATAACATACTTCATCCCGAGTGTTTCGTCTACTAAATAAGTGTACAGTTGTTGAAAATTTCGATACATGTTATTAAACCTATAAAACCGGCTTTACATTTTGCAATCTACAACAAAGAAAATGATTTTTTTCTTTTTATAGGTTCTTGTAAATTTATTACGCACTTTTATTTTAAAGAAAGCATATATTTTTTCATATCATTTAGAAATTTAAAATAATCGCGGTAATTAATTTCAAAAATAGGATGTTTAAAACCAAGTTGTTTTTAACTGACCTAGAATTCAAAATATCAAATGTCAAATATAGTTCATTTTTTTAATAAACGTGGCCGTTGCTTAAGATCCGTGGAATTTAGATAATTTTAAATCGTTTTCACATCATTCTATAGCTTTTGATACGCTATAGAAGCGTATCAAAAGCTATAGAAGAGTGGCTAATTATAGCGTATCAAAAGCTATAGATTGAGTGGCTAACTTAACTTTCATTATTTGGTTTCGGAATTCTAGGTGCTGTTTATTTAATTAGCAAAATTTATTAATCCCAAAGATTCATGCAAATTATGGAATTCGCGAAGAAACCGCCATTGTATTGTTACCATTACCGTCAATTATATTTTTTTTAGATTCAAAGGTGTTTCTAATAAGTTTAACCATATGACACGGTTCTAAAAATATCACGACATTTTTACCGTTTGACGGGTGTTTAAAAGAAGTTTTTTAAATTTTTTGCGTCTTCCAACTTGCAACCTAATTCTTTCGCCGCTGCTAAATTAGAAATACATCCGTCAAATGTTAGGGATACGACTTCGTCATCAACTTCATTACATTTTTATAAGCATATTTTAATTAAATTAGCTTTTCTCTCGACTGATAAACCGTTTATCAAAAAATATCTCAATGGTAATTTCCAACCATCATTAAAAGGTACTAACATTAAAAAACAAACGCCTATTTCGTTGGTAGCTTCACCATTCGTCACCAAATCTTAAAAATCATTAAATAATTTTTGGCCTATTTCATCTACAATAAGAGAGCAAAAAATTTTAAATTTACTGTTTTGCATTTTTTTTGAAGAGCAGAAAATGCTTCACTAGTAAATCCTGGATGAGTCAACACGCCGTCAATACTTTGATACCATTTAGTTAAAGTGGATTGATGGGGTAAATATTTATCAAAAACTGACCTTGTGTAATTATAGCCTGTGGGATAATAGTAATTTAATATTAGCGCAAATTTCCTTAAAGCCGGCGAAAATTAAACAGTGGTTCGATTTATCTTTTTATTTAAGCACATACTATTTATAATTTAAGTGACAACATTTTTGTTTAGAGCTGAAGCGAGTATCACTATTTATAAATCTAATTCTTTTAAAGTTTTAGTTAATTCTTTTAGAGATATATATTTTTTCATAATTTTTTTTATTGACCTTTCGCATATTTTTTAATTTTGCTAACCTGTTTGCGCTTATTCGTGTTGTCCTTTTTAACTTTTTTTCTAATATCTCTTTCCTAGGTGTACATAATGCAGATTCTAAATCTGATGACGGCACGTCGGTTATTGGAGTGATTGGTCTGTTAAAAGTGTGGCTTAATGAGCGGCGGTCGTGACCAATTTTTTTAATATCTGAAGGTCAAAGTAACTGGTTAGACAATTGATAGTAGTCACAGTTTAGGAAAATGTTACTCACGGTGAATAAGGATGGGATTGATGTCTTGTTAATTTTGCGATAACATTATGGTGTGGTGTAAAAATCGTCCTCTGTTAAGAACACAAAACGGAAAGTTTTGAAGGCCGCTAATTGTGATTTTGATGAATTCTGCAAATAATTATGAAGTTTTATACGTAACAAATACGTATTAATAAAACAATTCATAAAATACACATAAAGTAACTAAATAATACTTTAAAGATATATGCTTCAGTACGTCCTTTACTTTATTTAGTTATGGTGAACGTCCTTTACCTTTATATTTAGTTATGGTTAAACTTAAGTGAAATGTAACCCCATTTGACCTATTACCATATTGTCGGAATACATCCGGGACAGCGCGAACCGCCTTCGATTTTATTTAAATAGTTCTTTTCATTTAAGTTGAATGGCACATCGACATTTTGTAGACACTTTCTCCAATTTGGTTTTTTTCCGAATATCTTCAGATCAGTCGGATATCACCTAGTAGAGTAGGATATCGTCTAATATAAAACGATACCGTCAGACACCGCCGAACACTGTCTGAAATCGTAATGCTTAATATAAATATTATATCTTTATATGACGTTCTATATCGTCAGATATAGTGTTGTATAATCGGGCAAAGTCATGTTTCGTAAGATTTCGTCGAACATGGTCGGATATCGTCTTACATAATCAGATGATAGCACCAACTGATATCCTCGGCAACATTTGGATATAATAAGATATAGCCTGATATGTTAGATACAGTCGAATTTACATCCCAAATGTCATCCGATAACGTCAGACATCCTCTGACACCGCAGGTAATCTTCGTATATCGTCTTATATAGCGATGTGTTATCCTATGGTACAGTCACATATCGTCAGATATCATGAAATATCCTATTGTAAAGTCGGACATCGTCCTGATTCGTGAGATTCCGCCGAATATCGTTTCAAAAAATCGAATAACTTCCGATTGATCCGAAGTTGTCGTCCGGTATAGTCTGATATCGACAGAAACTCTCGGAAATGGAGACATAATGATACTATTCAATTTCGTCTTGTACAGTCAGATGTACTCTGATACCGTCAGACTTGGCAGGTAATCCTCGTATAACGTCAAATAATGCCGCTCACAGGCACTACACTCGCTCACACGCACAACACACATACACTCGCACAACACGTGTGCACACGCACACAAGCAGGGACACACAAAAACACAGGCAGACACACAGACAAAGCCGTGCAAAGGCATAGGGACAGACACATAAACACACACACACAGAGACAGACACACAGACATAGACACAGACAGACACACATAGGCAGACATAGAGACACAAATACGCACACAAACAGACACACACACAGACATACACCCATACACAGACACGCACACACCTACAAAGACACACACACTTACAGCCAGAAACACGCACAGCAGACACACACAGGCATAGACACGCAAACACACATAGGCACACACAGACACGCACACACACACACAGGCACATACACACACACAGACAGACACGCACACACACAAACACACAGCCTACACACAAACACTTACACACAGCGTAGGAAACAGGCAGACACAAACACACACGCAGACACACACACACAGACACAAACACACACACAGACACACATACAGACAGACACACACATACACACAAAGCCATACACATGCACACACACACAGGCATACAAACACACACACACACGCAAAGTCAGACACACGCTCAGAAACACTCACACACGCACACATACGCACAGCAGACACACACTGGCATAGACACGCACACACACAAAGACACACACACAGGCACACATACACACAAACACAGGCATAGGCCTGTGCATGTGTGTGACACACAGACACGCACACACCCACAAAGACACACACATACAGCCAGAAACACGCTCAGCAGCACACAAAGGCATAGACACGCACACACCCATAGGCACACACAGACACGCACACACACACACAGGCACATACACACAAACAGACAGACACGCACACACACAAACACACAGCCTACATACAAACACTTACACACAGCATAGGAAACAGGCAGACACAAACACACACGCAGACACAAACACACACAGACAGACACACACATACACACAAAGCCATACACATGCACACACACACAGGCATACAAACACATACACACAGACAGACACAGTCACACAGCAGACACACACACACATAGACAGTCAGACAGACAGACACACACACACACACAGACAGACATACATAGACGCATACACACAGACAGAGGCACGCATATTCACACAGACAGACACACACATACATACGCACAGTCACACAGACATAACAATAGAAACACACACAAAAACACACATACACAGATATACACACATCAAACATACACACAGACAGACATACACACAGACACCGATACACCGACATATACACACACACACACACAGCAGACTCACACGCACACAGCGTGCAAAGTCACACACAGACGTGCAAAGGGACAGACACAGACACATACATACACACACAAACACACACACACGCAAAGTCAGACACACACTCAGAAACACTCACACAGGCACACGCACACATACAGCCAGTAACACGCACAGCAGACACACACTGACATAGACGCGCACACACACAGTCACACATACACAAAAACACATGTCTGTGCATGTGTGTGACACGCAGACACAAATACACACACACAGAAACACACACACATATACAGCAGCACACAGACATACACACAAACACAAAGTTACACACAGGCACACAAACACACAGCCACGCACACGCCCACAATGACACAGGTACACACAGACACGCACACACACACAAAGACACAAACACAGGCACAAACACGCACACCCACAAAGACAAACCCACAGACATAACCACACACACAGCATAGACACAGACAGTACCATACACACACACACAGACAAAAACACAGCAGACACACATACACACACACACCAGCATAAACAACACACACAGCATACAAACACAGACAAACACATACACACACACACACAGCAGACACAGCACACACACAAGCATAGACAAAGACAGACACACACACAGAGAGACAGACAAACACACACACTCACACAGCAGACGCACAGCAAACACACAGCCCGTCAATCACTGACACAGACATTTTACCTCTAATTTCATAAAAATATTATGTATTTGAACCCTTCAAATTTGATGAAAATATCAATCTCAATAATAAATCACCGACCGCCATTATCACCTAGAAATTGATGATTTTGTATTTGCTTTCAGTGTGGTGAAAAATTAATGTTTTTTTCCTTCAATTTGATGAAAATTTTATGATTTAGATGCGCAATCTAATGTAATTTATATTTATTATATGCACAATCTACATCGTCAATCACTGACTGATATTTTACTTCTAATTTGATGATAATTTTATTTTTTCAACCTTCTATTAGACGAAAATTCGCTTTTAGGAGCGCAATCTCAAATCATCAATCATCGACCGTCCTTTTCTCCTTTAATATGACGAAGATTTCTTGTTTGTGCTCAGAGTGATAAAAAATTTATGTTTTTGGCCTTCATTTTGATAAAAATATTATGATTAAGATGCGCAATCTCGATCGTCAATCATCGATAGCCATTTAACTCTAATTTCATTGAAAGTTTAATGTTCTTGCATTCAATTAGATGCATCTTATATTTATTAGATGCACAATCTACATCGTCAATCACTGACTGACATTTTACTTCTAATTTGATGATAATTTTATTTTTTCAACCTTCAATTTGACGAAAATTCCATGTTTTAGGAGCGCAATCTCAATCATCAATCATCGACCGTCTTTTCACCTTTTTTTGGCCTTCAATTTAATGAAAATTTTATGATTAAGATGCGCAATCCCGATCGCCAATCATCGATAGCCATTTAACTCTAATTTCATTGAAAGTTTAATGGTTTTGCATTCAATTAGATGTACCTTATATTTATTAAATGCACAATCTACATCGTCAATCACTGACTGACATTTTACTTTAATTTGATGATAATTTTATTTTTTCAACCTTCAATTTGACGAAAATTCTGTTTTAGGATCACAATCTCAATCATCAATCATCGACCGTCCTTTTCACCTGTAATATGACGAAGATTTCTTATTTGTTCTCAGTATGATGAAAATTTAATGTTTTTGGCTTTTAGTTTGATGAAAATTTTATGATTTAGATGCGCAATCTCGATCGTCAATAATCGAAAGCCATTTAACTCTAATTTGACTGAAAGTTTAATGTTTTTGCATTCAATTAGATGTAACTTATTTTTATTAGATGCTCAATCTACATCGTCAATCACTGACTGACATTTTACTTCTAATTTGATGATAATTTTATTTTTTCAACCTTCAATTTGACGAAAATTCCATGTTTTAGTAGCGCAATCTCAATCATCAATCATCGACCGTCTTTTCACCTTTTTTTGGCCTTCAATTTAATGAAAATTTTATGATTAAGATGCGCAATCCCGATCGCCAATCATCGATAGCCATTTAACCCTAATTTCATTGGAAGTTTAATATTTTTGCATTCAATTAGACGTAACTTATATCTATTAGATGCACAATCTACATCGTCAATCACTGACTGACATTTTACTTCTAATTTGATGATAATTTTATTTTTTCAACCTTCAATTTGACGAAAATTCCATGTTTTAGGAGCGCAATCTCAATCATCGACCGTCTTTTCACCTTTTTTTGGCCTTCAATTTAATGACAATTTTATGATTAAGATGCGCAATCCCGATCGCCAATCATCGATAGCCATTTAACTCTAATTTCATTGAAAGTTTAATGGTTTTGCATTCAATTAGATGTACCTTATATTTATTAAATGCACAATCTACATCGTCAATCACTGACTGACATTTTACTTTAATTTGATGATAATTTTATTTTTTCAACCTTCAATTTGACGAAAATTCTGCTTTAGGATCACAATCTCAATCATCAATCATCGACCGTCCTTTTCACCTGTAATATGACGAAGATTTCTTATTTGTTCTCAGTATGATGAAAAATTAATGTTTTTGGCTTTTAATTTGATGAAAATTTTATGATTTAGATGCGCAATCTCGATCGTCAATCATCGAAAGCCATTTAACTCTAATTTGACTGAAAGTTTAATGTTTTTGCATTCAATTAGATGTAACTTATTTTTATTAGATGCTCAATCTACATCGTCAATCACTGACTGACATTTTACTTCTAATTTGATGATAATTTAATTTTTTCAACCTTCAATTTGACGAAAATTCCATGTTTTAGTAGCGCAATCTCAATCATCAATCATCGACCGTCTTTCACCTTTTTTTGGCCTTCAATTTAATGAAAATTTTATGATTAAGATGCGCAATCCCGATCGCCAATCATCGATAGCCATTTAACTCTAATTTCATTGAAAGTTTAATGGTTTTGCATTCAATTAGATGTACCTTATATTTATTAAATGCACAATCTACATCGTCAATCACTGACTGACATTTTACTTTAATTTGATGATAATTTTATTTTTTCAACCTTCAATTTGACGAAAATTCTGTTTTAGGATCACAATCTCAATCATCGACCGTCCTTTTCACCTGTAATATGACGAAGATTTCTTATTTGTTCTCAGTATGATGAAAAATTAATGTTTTTGGCTTTTAATTTGATGAAAATTTTATGATTTAGATGCGCAATCTCGATCGTCAATCATCGAAAGCCATTTAACTCTAATTTGACTGAAAGTTTAATGTTTTTGCATTCAATTAGATGTAACTTATTTTTATTAGATGCTCAATCTACATCGTCAATCACTGACTGACATTTTACTTCTAATTTGATGATAATTTTATTTTTTCAACCTTCAATTTGACGAAAATTCCATGTTTTAGGAGCGCAATCTCAATCATCAATCATCGACCGTCTTTTCACCTTTTTTTGGCCTTCAATTTAATGAAAATTTTATGATTAAGATGCGCAATCCCGATCGCCAATCATCGATAACTATTTAACTCTAATTTCATTGAAAGTTTAATGGTTTTGCATTCAATTAGATGTACCTTATATTTATTAAATGCACAATCTACATCGTCAATCACTGACTGACATTTTACTTTAATTTGATTATAATTTTATTTTTTCAACCTTCAATTTGACGAAAATTCTGTTTTAGGATCACAATCTCAATCATCAATCATCGACCGTCCTTTTCACCTGTAATATGACGAAGATTTCTTATTTGTTCTCAGTATGATGAAAAATTAATGTTTTTGGCTTTTAATTTGATGAAAATTTTATGATTTAGATGCGCAATCTCGATCGTCAATCATCGAAAGCCATTTAACTCTAATTTGACTGAAAGTTTAATGTTTTTGCATTCAATTAGATGTAACTTATTTTTATTAGATGCTCAATCTACATCGTCAATCACTGACTGACATTTTACTTCTAATTTGATGATAATTTTATTTTTTCAACCTTCAATTTGACGAAAATTCCATGTTTTAGTAGCGCAATCTCAATCATCAATCATCGACCGTCTTTTCACCTTTTTTTGGCCTTCAATTTAATGAAAATTTTATGATTAAGATGCGCAATCCCGATCGCCAATCATCGATAGCCATTTAACCCTAATTTCATTGGAAGTTTAATATTTTTGCATTCAATTAGACGTAACTTATATCTATTAGATGCACAATCTACATCGTCAATCACTGACTGACATTTTACTTCTAATTTGATGATAATTTTATTTTTTCAACCTTCAATTTGACGAAAATTCCATGTTTTAGGAGCGCAATCTCAATCATCAATCATCGACCGTCTTTTCACCTTTTTTTGGCCTTCAATTTAATGACAATTTTATGATTAAGATGCGCAATCCCGATCGCCAATCATCGATAGCCATTTAACTCTAATTTCATTGAAAGTTTAATGGTTTTGCATTCAATTAGATGTACCTTATATTTATTAAATGCACAATCTACATCGTCAATCACTGACTGACATTTTACTTTAATTTGATGATAATTTTATTTTTTCAACCTTCAATTTGACGAAAATTCTGCTTTAGGATCACAATCTCAATCATCAATCATCGACCGTCCTTTTCACCTGTAATATGACGAAGATTTCTTATTTGTTCTCAGTATGATGAAAAATTAATGTTTTTGGCTTTTAATTTGATGAAAATTTTATGATTTAGATGCGCAATCTCGATCGTCAATCATCGAAAGCCATTTAACTCTAATTTGACTGAAAGTTTAATGTTTTTGCATTCAATTAGATGTAACTTATTTTTATTAGATGCTCAATCTACATCGTCAATCACTGACTGACATTTTACTTCTAATTTGATGATAATTTTATTTTTTCAACCTTCAATTTGACGAAAATTCCATGTTTTAGTAGCGCAATCTCAATCATCAATCATCGACCGTCTTTTCACATTTTTTTGGCCTTCAATTTAATGAAAATTTTATGATTAAGATGCGCAATCCCGATCGCCAATCATCGATAGCCATTTAACCCTAATTTCATTGGAAGTTTAATATTTTTGCATTCAATTAGACGTAACTTATATCTATTAGAAGCACAATCTACATCGTCAATCACTGACTGACATTTTACTTCTAATTTGATGATAATTTTATTTTTTCAACCTTCAATTTGACGAAAATTCCATGTTTTAGTAGCGCAATCTCAATCATCGACCGTCTTTTCACCTTTTTTTGGCCTTCAATTTAATGAAAATTTTATGATTAAGATGCGCAATCCGGATCGCCAATCGTCGATAGCCATTTAACTCTAATTTCATTGAAAGTTTAATGGTTTTGCATTCAATTAGATGTACCTTATATTTATTAAATGCACAATCTACATCGTCAATCACTGACGTACATTTTACTTTAATTTGATGATAATTTTATTTTTTCAACCTTCAATTTGACGAAAATTCTTTTTTAGGATCACAATCTCAATCATCAATCATCGACCGTCCTTTTCACCTGTAATATGACGAAGATTTCTTATTTGTTCTCAGTATGATGAAAATTTAATGTTTTTGGCTTTTAGTTTGATGAAAATTTTATGATTTAGATGCGCAATCTCGATCGTCAATAATCGAAAGCCATTTAACTCTAATTTGACTGAAAGTTTAATGTTTTTGCATTCAATTAGATGTAACTTATTTTTATTAGATGCTCAATCTACATCGTCAATCACTGACTGACATTTTACTTCTAATTTGATGATAATTTTATTTTTTCAACCTTCAATTTGACGAAAATTCCATGTTTTAGGAGCGCAATCTCAATCATCGACCGTCTTTTCACCTTTTTTTGGCCTTCAATTTAATGACAATTTTATGATTAAGATGCGCAATCCCGATCGCCAATCATCGATAGCCATTTAACTCTAATTTCATTGAAAGTTTAATGGTTTTGCATTCAATTAGATGTACCTTATATTTATTAAATGCACAATCTACATCGTCAATCACTGACTGACATTTTACTTTAATTTGATGATAATTTTATTTTTTCAACCTTCAATTTGACGAAAATTCTGCTTTAGGATCACAATCTCAATCATCAATCATCGACCGTCCTTTTCACCTGTAATATGACGAAGATTTCTTATTTGTTCTCAGTATGATGAAAAATTAATGTTTTTGGCTTTTAATTTGATGAAAATTTTATGATTTAGATGCGCAATCTCGATCGTCAATCATCGAAAGCCATTTAACTCTAATTTGACTGAAAGTTTAATGTTTTTGCATTCAATTAGATGTAACTTATTTTTATTAGATGCTCAATCTACATCGTCAATCACTGACTGACATTTTACTTCTAATTTGATGATAATTTAATTTTTTCAACCTTCAATTTGACGAAAATTCCATGTTTTAGTAGCGCAATCTCAATCATCAATCATCGACCGTCTTTCACCTTTTTTTGGCCTTCAATTTAATGAAAATTTTATGATTAAGATGCGCAATCCCGATCGCCAATCATCGATAGCCATTTAACTCTAATTTCATTGAAAGTTTAATGGTTTTGCATTCAATTAGATGTACCTTATATTTATTAAATGCACAATCTACATCGTCAATCACTGACTGACATTTTACTTTAATTTGATGATAATTTTATTTTTTCAACCTTCAATTTGACGAAAATTCTGTTTTAGGATCACAATCTCAATCATCGACCGTCCTTTTCACCTGTAATATGACGAAGATTTCTTATTTGTTCTCAGTATGATGAAAAATTAATGTTTTTGGCTTTTAATTTGATGAAAATTTTATGATTTAGATGCGCAATCTCGATCGTCAATCATCGAAAGCCATTTAACTCTAATTTGACTGAAAGTTTAATGTTTTTGCATTCAATTAGATGTAACTTATTTTTATTAGATGCTCAATCTACATCGTCAATCACTGACTGACATTTTACTTCTAATTTGATGATAATTTTATTTTTTCAACCTTCAATTTGACGAAAATTCCATGTTTTAGGAGCGCAATCTCAATCATCAATCATCGACCGTCTTTTCACCTTTTTTTGGCCTTCAATTTAATGAAAATTTTATGATTAAGATGCGCAATCCCGATCGCCAATCATCGATAACTATTTAACTCTAATTTCATTGAAAGTTTAATGGTTTTGCATTCAATTAGATGTACCTTATATTTATTAAATGCACAATCTACATCGTCAATCACTGACTGACATTTTACTTTAATTTGATTATAATTTTATTTTTTCAACCTTCAATTTGACGAAAATTCTGTTTTAGGATCACAATCTCAATCATCAATCATCGACCGTCCTTTTCACCTGTAATATGACGAAGATTTCTTATTTGTTCTCAGTATGATGAAAAATTAATGTTTTTGGCTTTTAATTTGATGAAAATTTTATGATTTAGATGCGCAATCTCGATCGTCAATCATCGAAAGCCATTTAACTCTAATTTGACTGAAAGTTTAATGTTTTTGCATTCAATTAGATGTAACTTATTTTTATTAGATGCTCAATCTACATCGTCAATCACTGACTGACATTTTACTTCTAATTTGATGATAATTTTATTTTTTCAACCTTCAATTTGACGAAAATTCCATGTTTTAGTAGCGCAATCTCAATCATCAATCATCGACCGTCTTTTCACATTTTTTTGGCCTTCAATTTAATGAAAATTTTATGATTAAGATGCGCAATCCCGATCGCCAATCATCGATAGCCATTTAACCCTAATTTCATTGGAAGTTTAATATTTTTGCATTCAATTAGACGTAACTTATATCTATTAGAAGCACAATCTACATCGTCAATCACTGACTGACATTTTACTTCTAATTTGATGATAATTTTATTTTTTCAACCTTCAATTTGACGAAAATTCCATGTTTTAGTAGCGCAATCTCAATCATCGACCGTCTTTTCACCTTTTTTTGGCCTTCAATTTAATGAAAATTTTATGATTAAGATGCGCAATCCGGATCGCCAATCGTCGATAGCCATTTAACTCTAATTTCATTGAAAGTTTAATGGTTTTGCATTCAATTAGATGTACCTTATATTTATTAAATGCACAATCTACATCGTCAATCACTGACGTACATTTTACTTTAATTTGATGATAATTTTATTTTTTCAACCTTCAATTTGACGAAAATTCTTTTTTAGGATCACAATCTCAATCATCAATCATCGACCGTCCTTTTCACCTGTAATATGACGAAGATTTCTTATTTGTTCTCAGTATGATGAAAATTTAATGTTTTTGGCTTTTAGTTTGATGAAAATTTTATGATTTAGATGCGCAATCTCGATCGTCAATAATCGAAAGCCATTTAACTCTAATTTGACTGAAAGTTTAATGTTTTTGCATTCAATTAGATGTAACTTATTTTTATTAGATGCTCAATCTACATCGTCAATCACTGACTGACATTTTACTTCTAATTTGATGATAATTTTATTTTTTCAACCTTCAATTTGACGAAAATTCCATGTTTTAGTAGCGCAATCTCAATCATCAATCATCGACCGTCTTTTCACCTTTTTTTGGCCTTCAATTTAATGAAAATTTTATGATTAAGATGCGCAATCCCGATCGCCAATCATCGATAGCCATTTAACCCTAATTTCATTGGAAGTTTAATATTTTTGCATTCAATTAGACGTAACTTATATCTATTAGATGCACAATCTACATCGTCAATCACTGACTGACATTTTACTTCTAATTTGATGATAATTTTATTTTTTCAACCTTCAATTTGACGAAAATTCCATGTTTTAGGAGCGCAATCTCAATCATCAATCATCGACCGTCTTTTCACCTTTTTTTGGCCTTCAATTTAATGACAATTTTATGATTAAGATGCGCAATCCCGATCGCCAATCATCGATAGCCATTTAACTCTAATTTCATTGAAAGTTTAATGGTTTTGCATTCAATTAGATGTACCTTATATTTATTAAATGCACAATCTACATCGTCAATCACTGACTGACATTTTACTTTAATTTGATGATAATTTTATTTTTTCAACCTTCAATTTGACGAAAATTCTGCTTTAGGATCACAATCTCAATCATCAATCATCGACCGTCCTTTTCACCTGTAATATGACGAAGATTTCTTATTTGTTCTCAGTATGATGAAAAATTAATGTTTTTGGCTTTTAATTTGATGAAAATTTTATGATTTAGATGCGCAATCTCGATCGTCAATCATCGAAAGCCATTTAACTCTAATTTGACTGAAAGTTTAATGTTTTTGCATTCAATTAGATGTAACTTATTTTTATTAGATGCTCAATCTACATCGTCAATCACTGACTGACATTTTACTTCTAATTTGATGATAATTTAATTTTTTCAACCTTCAATTTGACGAAAATTCCATGTTTTAGTAGCGCAATCTCAATCATCAATCATCGACCGTCTTTCACCTTTTTTTGGCCTTCAATTTAATGAAAATTTTATGATTAAGATGCGCAATCCCGATCGCCAATCATCGATAGCCATTTAACTCTAATTTCATTGAAAGTTTAATGGTTTTGCATTCAATTAGATGTACCTTATATTTATTAAATGCACAATCTACATCGTCAATCACTGACTGACATTTTACTTTAATTTGATGATAATTTTATTTTTTCAACCTTCAATTTGACGAAAATTCTGTTTTAGGATCACAATCTCAATCATCGACCGTCCTTTTCACCTGTAATATGACGAAGATTTCTTATTTGTTCTCAGTATGATGAAAAATTAATGTTTTTGGCTTTTAATTTGATGAAAATTTTATGATTTAGATGCGCAATCTCGATCGTCAATCATCGAAAGCCATTTAACTCTAATTTCATTGAAAGTTTAATGGTTTTGCATTCAATTAGATGTACCTTATATTTATTAAATGCACAATCTACATCGTCAATCACTGACTGACATTTTACTTTAATTTGATGATAATTTTATTTTTTCAACCTTCAATTTGACGAAAATTCTGTTTTAGGATCACAATCTCAATCATCAATCATCGACCGTCCTTTTCACCTGTAATATGACGAAGATTTCTTATTTGTTCTCAGTATGATGAAAATTTAATGTTTTTGGCTTTTAGTTTGATGAAAATTTTATGATTTAGATGCGCAATCTCGATCGTCAATAATCGAAAGCCATTTAACTCTAATTTGACTGAAAGTTTAATGTTTTTGCATTCAATTAGATGTAACTTATTTTTATTAGATGCTCAATCTACATCGTCAATCACTGACTGACATTTTACTTCTAATTTGATGATAATTTTATTTTTTCAACCTTCAATTTGACGAAAATTCCATGTTTTAGTAGCGCAATCTCAATCATCAATCATCGACCGTCTTTTCACCTTTTTTTGGCCTTCAATTTAATGAAAATTTTATGATTAAGATGCGCAATCCCGATCGCCAATCATCGATAGCCATTTAACCCTAATTTCATTGGAAGTTTAATATTTTTGCATTCAATTAGACGTAACTTATATCTATTAGATGCACAATCTACATCGTCAATCACTGACTGACATTTTACTTCTAATTTGATGATAATTTTATTTTTTCAACCTTCAATTTGACGAAAATTCCATGTTTTAGGAGCGCAATTTCAATCATCGACCGTCTTTTCACCTTTTTTTGGCCTTCAATTTAATGACAATTTTATGATTAAGATGCGCAATCCCGATCGCCAATCATCGATAGCCATTTAACTCTAATTTCATTGAAAGTTTAATGGTTTTGCATTCAATTAGATGTACCTTATATTTATTAAATGCACAATCTACATCGTCAATCACTGACTGACATTTTACTTTAATTTGATGATAATTTTATTTTTTCAACCTTCAATTTGACGAAAATTCTGCTTTAGGATCACAATCTCAATCATCAATCATCGACCGTCCTTTTCACCTGTAATATGACGAAGATTTCTTATTTGTTCTCAGTATGATGAAAAATTAATGTTTTTGGCTTTTAATTTGATGAAAATTTTATGATTTAGATGCGCAATCTCGATCGTCAATCATCGAAAGCCATTTAACTCTAATTTGACTGAAAGTTTAATGTTTTTGCATTCAATTAGATGTAACTTATTTTTATTAGATGCTCAATCTACATCGTCAATCACTGACTGACATTTTACTTCTAATTTGATGATAATTTAATTTTTTCAACCTTCAATTTGACGAAAATTCCATGTTTTAGTAGCGCAATCTCAATCATCAATCATCGACCGTCTTTCACCTTTTTTTGGCCTTCAATTTAATGAAAATTTTATGATTAAGATGCGCAATCCCGATCGCCAATCATCGATAGCCATTTAACTCTAATTTCATTGAAAGTTTAATGGTTTTGCATTCAATTAGATGTACCTTATATTTATTAAATGCACAATCTACATCGTCAATCACTGACTGACATTTTACTTTAATTTGATGATAATTTTATTTTTTCAACCTTCAATTTGACGAAAATTCTGTTTTAGGATCACAATCTCAATCATCGACCGTCCTTTTCACCTGTAATATGACGAAGATTTCTTATTTGTTCTCAGTATGATGAAAAATTAATGTTTTTGGCTTTTAATTTGATGAAAATTTTATGATTTAGATGCGCAATCTCGATCGTCAATCATCGAAAGCCATTTAACTCTAATTTGACTGAAAGTTTAATGTTTTTGCATTCAATTAGATGTAACTTATTTTTATTAGATGCTCAATCTACATCGTCAATCACTGACTGACATTTTACTTCTAATTTGATGATAATTTTATTTTTTCAACCTTCAATTTGACGAAAATTCCATGTTTTAGGAGCGCAATCTCAATCATCAATCATCGACCGTCTTTTCACCTTTTTTTGGCCTTCAATTTAATGAAAATTTTATGATTAAGATGCGCAATCCCGATCGCCAATCATCGATAACTATTTAACTCTAATTTCATTGAAAGTTTAATGGTTTTGCATTCAATTAGATGTACCTTATATTTATTAAATGCACAATCTACATCGTCAATCACTGACTGACATTTTACTTTAATTTGATTATAATTTTATTTTTTCAACCTTCAATTTGACGAAAATTCTGTTTTAGGATCACAATCTCAATCATCAATCATCGACCGTCCTTTTCACCTGTAATATGACGAAGATTTCTTATTTGTTCTCAGTATGATGAAAAATTAATGTTTTTGGCTTTTAATTTGATGAAAATTTTATGATTTAGATGCGCAATCTCGATCGTCAATCATCGAAAGCCATTTAACTCTAATTTGACTGAAAGTTTAATGTTTTTGCATTCAATTAGATGTAACTTATTTTTATTAGATGCTCAATCTACATCGTCAATCACTGACTGACATTTTACTTCTAATTTGATGATAATTTTATTTTTTCAACCTTCAATTTGACGAAAATTCCATGTTTTAGTAGCGCAATCTCAATCATCAATCATCGACCGTCTTTTCACATTTTTTTGGCCTTCAATTTAATGAAAATTTTATGATTAAGATGCGCAATCCCGATCGCCAATCATCGATAGCCATTTAACCCTAATTTCATTGGAAGTTTAATATTTTTGCATTCAATTAGACGTAACTTATATCTATTAGAAGCACAATCTACATCGTCAATCACTGACTGACATTTTACTTCTAATTTGATGATAATTTTATTTTTTCAACCTTCAATTTGACGAAAATTCCATGTTTTAGTAGCGCAATCTCAATCATCGACCGTCTTTTCACCTTTTTTTGGCCTTCAATTTAATGAAAATTTTATGATTAAGATGCGCAATCCGGATCGCCAATCGTCGATAGCCATTTAACTCTAATTTCATTGAAAGTTTAATGGTTTTGCATTCAATTAGATGTACCTTATATTTATTAAATGCACAATCTACATCGTCAATCACTGACGTACATTTTACTTTAATTTGATGATAATTTTATTTTTTCAACCTTCAATTTGACGAAAATTCTTTTTTAGGATCACAATCTCAATCATCAATCATCGACCGTCTTTTCACCTTTTTTTGGCCTTCAATTTAATGAAAATTTTATGATTAAGATGCGCAATCCCGATCGCCAATCATCGATAACTATTTAACTCTAATTTCATTGAAAGTTTAATGGTTTTGCATTCAATTAGATGTACCTTATATTTATTAAATGCACAATCTACATCGTCAATCACTGACTGACATTTTACTTTAATTTGATTATAATTTTATTTTTTCAACCTTCAATTTGACGAAAATTCTGTTTTAGGATCACAATCTCAATCATCAATCATCGACCGTCCTTTTCACCTGTAATATGACGAAGATTTCTTATTTGTTCTCAGTATGATGAAAAATTAATGTTTTTGGCTTTTAATTTGATGAAAATTTTATGATTTAGATGCGCAATCTCGATCGTCAATCATCGAAAGCCATTTAACTCTAATTTGACTGAAAGTTTAATGTTTTTGCATTCAATTAGATGTAACTTATTTTTATTAGATGCTCAATCTACATCGTCAATCACTGACTGACATTTTACTTCTAATTTGATGATAATTTTATTTTTTCAACCTTCAATTTGACGAAAATTCCATGTTTTAGTAGCGCAATCTCAATCATCAATCATCGACCGTCTTTTCACCTTTTTTTGGCCTTCAATTTAATGAAAATTTTATGATTAAGATGCGCAATCCCGATCGCCAATCATCGATAGCCATTTAACCCTAATTTCATTGGAAGTTTAATATTTTTGCATTCAATTAGACGTAACTTATATCTATTAGATGCACAATCTACATCGTCAATCACTGACTGACATTTTACTTCTAATTTGATGATAATTTTATTTTTTCAACCTTCAATTTGACGAAAATTCCATGTTTTAGGAGCGCAATCTCAATCATCAATCATCGACCGTCTTTTCACCTTTTTTTGGCCTTCAATTTAATGACAATTTTATGATTAAGATGCGCAATCCCGATCGCCAATCATCGATAGCCATTTAACTCTAATTTCATTGAAAGTTTAATGGTTTTGCATTCAATTAGATGTACCTTATATTTATTAAATGCACAATCTACATCGTCAATCACTGACTGACATTTTACTTTAATTTGATGATAATTTTATTTTTTCAACCTTCAATTTGACGAAAATTCTGCTTTAGGATCACAATCTCAATCATCAATCATCGACCGTCCTTTTCACCTGTAATATGACGAAGATTTCTTATTTGTTCTCAGTATGATGAAAAATTAATGTTTTTGGCTTTTAATTTGATGAAAATTTTATGATTTAGATGCGCAATCTCGATCGTCAATCATCGAAAGCCATTTAACTCTAATTTGACTGAAAGTTTAATGTTTTTGCATTCAATTAGATGTAACTTATTTTTATTAGATGCTCAATCTACATCGTCAATCACTGACTGACATTTTACTTCTAATTTGATGATAATTTAATTTTTTCAACCTTCAATTTGACGAAAATTCCATGTTTTAGTAGCGCAATCTCAATCATCAATCATCGACCGTCTTTCACCTTTTTTTGGCCTTCAATTTAATGAAAATTTTATGATTAAGATGCGCAATCCCGATCGCCAATCATCGATAGCCATTTAACTCTAATTTCATTGAAAGTTTAATGGTTTTGCATTCAATTAGATGTACCTTATATTTATTAAATGCACAATCTACATCGTCAATCACTGACTGACATTTTACTTTAATTTGATGATAATTTTATTTTTTCAACCTTCAATTTGACGAAAATTCTGTTTTAGGATCACAATCTCAATCATCGACCGTCCTTTTCACCTGTAATATGACGAAGATTTCTTATTTGTTCTCAGTATGATGAAAAATTAATGTTTTTGGCTTTTAATTTGATGAAAATTTTATGATTTAGATGCGCAATCTCGATCGTCAATCATCGAAAGCCATTTAACTCTAATTTGACTGAAAGTTTAATGTTTTTGCATTCAATTAGATGTAACTTATTTTTATTAGATGCTCAATCTACATCGTCAATCACTGACTGACATTTTACTTCTAATTTGATGATAATTTTATTTTTTCAACCTTCAATTTGACGAAAATTCCATGTTTTAGGAGCGCAATCTCAATCATCAATCATCGACCGTCTTTTCACCTTTTTTTGGCCTTCAATTTAATGAAAATTTTATGATTAAGATGCGCAATCCCGATCGCCAATCATCGATAACTATTTAACTCTAATTTCATTGAAAGTTTAATGGTTTTGCATTCAATTAGATGTACCTTATATTTATTAAATGCACAATCTACATCGTCAATCACTGACTGACATTTTACTTTAATTTGATTATAATTTTATTTTTTCAACCTTCAATTTGACGAAAATTCTGTTTTAGGATCACAATCTCAATCATCAATCATCGACCGTCCTTTTCACCTGTAATATGACGAAGATTTCTTATTTGTTCTCAGTATGATGAAAAATTAATGTTTTTGGCTTTTAATTTGATGAAAATTTTATGATTTAGATGCGCAATCTCGATCGTCAATCATCGAAAGCCATTTAACTCTAATTTGACTGAAAGTTTAATGTTTTTGCATTCAATTAGATGTAACTTATTTTTATTAGATGCTCAATCTACATCGTCAATCACTGACTGACATTTTACTTCTAATTTGATGATAATTTTATTTTTTCAACCTTCAATTTGACGAAAATTCCATGTTTTAGTAGCGCAATCTCAATCATCAATCATCGACCGTCTTTTCACATTTTTTTGGCCTTCAATTTAATGAAAATTTTATGATTAAGATGCGCAATCCCGATCGCCAATCATCGATAGCCATTTAACCCTAATTTCATTGGAAGTTTAATATTTTTGCATTCAATTAGACGTAACTTATATCTATTAGAAGCACAATCTACATCGTCAATCACTGACTGACATTTTACTTCTAATTTGATGATAATTTTATTTTTTCAACCTTCAATTTGACGAAAATTCCATGTTTTAGTAGCGCAATCTCAATCATCGACCGTCTTTTCACCTTTTTTTGGCCTTCAATTTAATGAAAATTGTATGATTAAGATGCGCAATCCGGATCGCCAATCGTCGATAGCCATTTAACTCTAATTTCATTGAAAGTTTAATGGTTTTGCATTCAATTAGATGTACCTTATATTTATTAAATGCACAATCTACATCGTCAATCACTGACGTACATTTTACTTTAATTTGATGATAATTTTATTTTTTCAACCTTCAATTTGACGAAAATTCTTTTTTAGGATCACAATCTCAATCATCAATCATCGACCGTCCTTTTCACCTGTAATATGACGAAGATTTCTTATTTGTTCTCAGTATGATGAAAATTTAATGTTTTTGGCTTTTAGTTTGATGAAAATTTTATGATTTAGATGCGCAATCTCGATCGTCAATAATCGAAAGCCATTTAACTCTAATTTGACTGAAAGTTTAATGTTTTTGCATTCAATTAGATGTAACTTATTTTTATTAGATGCTCAATCTACATCGTCAATCACTGACTGACATTTTACTTCTAATTTGATGATAATTTTATTTTTTCAACCTTCAATTTGACGAAAATTCCATGTTTTAGTAGCGCAATCTCAATCATCAATCATCGACCGTCTTTTCACCTTTTTTTGGCCTTCAATTTAATGAAAATTTTATGATTAAGATGCGCAATCCCGATCGCCAATCATCGATAGCCATTTAACCCTAATTTCATTGGAAGTTTAATATTTTTGCATTCAATTAGACGTAACTTATATCTATTAGATGCACAATCTACATCGTCAATCACTGACTGACATTTTACTTCTAATTTGATGATAATTTTATTTTTTCAACCTTCAATTTGACGAAAATTCCATGTTTTAGGAGCGCAATCTCAATCATCAATCATCGACCGTCTTTTCACCTTTTTTTGGCCTTCAATTTAATGACAATTTTATGATTAAGATGCGCAATCCCGATCGCCAATCATCGATAGCCATTTAACTCTAATTTCATTGAAAGTTTAATGGTTTTGCATTCAATTAGATGTACCTTATATTTATTAAATGCACAATCTACATCGTCAATCACTGACTGACATTTTACTTTAATTTGATGATAATTTTATTTTTTCAACCTTCAATTTGACGAAAATTCTGCTTTAGGATCACAATCTCAATCATCAATCATCGACCGTCCTTTTCACCTGTAATATGACGAAGATTTCTTATTTGTTCTCAGTATGATGAAAAATTAATGTTTTTGGCTTTTAATTTGATGAAAATTTTATGATTTAGATGCGCAATCTCGATCGTCAATCATCGAAAGCCATTTAACTCTAATTTGACTGAAAGTTTAATGTTTTTGCATTCAATTAGATGTAACTTATTTTTATTAGATGCTCAATCTACATCGTCAATCACTGACTGACATTTTACTTCTAATTTGATGATAATTTAATTTTTTCAACCTTCAATTTGACGAAAATTCCATGTTTTAGTAGCGCAATCTCAATCATCAATCATCGACCGTCTTTCACCTTTTTTTGGCCTTCAATTTAATGAAAATTTTATGATTAAGATGCGCAATCCCGATCGCCAATCATCGATAGCCATTTAACTCTAATTTCATTGAAAGTTTAATGGTTTTGCATTCAATTAGATGTACCTTATATTTATTAAATGCACAATCTACATCGTCAATCACTGACTGACATTTTACTTTAATTTGATGATAATTTTATTTTTTCAACCTTCAATTTGACGAAAATTCTGTTTTAGGATCACAATCTCAATCATCGACCGTCCTTTTCACCTGTAATATGACGAAGATTTCTTATTTGTTCTCAGTATGATGAAAAATTAATGTTTTTGGCTTTTAATTTGATGAAAATTTTATGATTTAGATGCGCAATCTCGATCGTCAATCATCGAAAGCCATTTAACTCTAATTTGACTGAAAGTTTAATGTTTTTGCATTCAATTAGATGTAACTTATTTTTATTAGATGCTCAATCTACATCGTCAATCACTGACTGACATTTTACTTCTAATTTGATGATAATTTTATTTTTTCAACCTTCAATTTGACGAAAATTCCATGTTTTAGGAGCGCAATCTCAATCATCAATCATCGACCGTCTTTTCACCTTTTTTTGGCCTTCAATTTAATGAAAATTTTATGATTAAGATGCGCAATCCCGATCGCCAATCATCGATAACTATTTAACTCTAATTTCATTGAAAGTTTAATGGTTTTGCATTCAATTAGATGTACCTTATATTTATTAAATGCACAATCTACATCGTCAATCACTGACTGACATTTTACTTTAATTTGATTATAATTTTATTTTTTCAACCTTCAATTTGACGAAAATTCTGTTTTAGGATCACAATCTCAATCATCAATCATCGACCGTCCTTTTCACCTGTAATATGACGAAGATTTCTTATTTGTTCTCAGTATGATGAAAAATTAATGTTTTTGGCTTTTAATTTGATGAAAATTTTATGATTTAGATGCGCAATCTCGATCGTCAATCATCGAAAGCCATTTAACTCTAATTTGACTGAAAGTTTAATGTTTTTGCATTCAATTAGATGTAACTTATTTTTATTAGATGCTCAATCTACATCGTCAATCACTGACTGACATTTTACTTCTAATTTGATGATAATTTTATTTTTTCAACCTTCAATTTGACGAAAATTCCATGTTTTAGGAGCGCAATCTCAATCATCAATCATCGATCGTCTTTTCACCTTTTTTTGGCCTTCAATTTAATGAAAATTTTATGATTAAGATGCGCAATCCCGATCGCCAATCATCGATAACCATTTAACTCTAATTTCATTGAAAGTTTAATGGTTTTGCATTCAATTAGATGTACCTTATATTTATTAAATGCACAATCTACATCGTCAATCACTGACTGACATTTTACTTTAATTTGATTATAATTTTATTTTTTCAACCTTCAATTTGACGAAAATTCTGTTTTAGGATCACAATCTCAATCATCAATCATCGACCGTCCTTTTCACCTGTAATATGACGAAGATTTCTTATTTGTTCTCAGTATGATGAAAAATTAATGTTTTTGGCTTTTAATTTGATGAAAATTTTATGATTTAGATGCGCAATCTCGATCGTCAATCATCGAAAGCCATTTAACTCTAATTTGACTGAAAGTTTAATGTTTTTGCATTCAATTAGATGTAACTTATTTTTATTAGATGCTCAATCTACATCGTCAATCACTGACTGACATTTTACTTCTAATTTGATGATAATTTTATTTTTTCAACCTTCAATTTGACGAAAATTCCATGTTTTAGTAGCGCAATCTCAATCATCAATCATCGACCGTCTTTTCACCTTTTTTTGGCCTTCAATTTAATGAAAATTTTATGATTAAGATGCGCAATCCCGATCGCCAATCATCGATAGCCATTTAACCCTAATTTCATTGGAAGTTTAATATTTTTGCATTCAATTAGACGTAACTTATATCTATTAGATGCACAATCTACATCGTCAATCACTGACTGACATTTTACTTCTAATTTGATGATAATTTTATTTTTTCAACCTTCAATTTGACGAAAATTCCATGTTTTAGGAGCGCAATCTCAATCATCAATCATCGACCGTCTTTTCACCTTTTTTTGGCCTTCAATTTAATGACAATTTTATGATTAAGATGCGCAATCCCGATCGCCAATCATCGATAGCCATTTAACTCTAATTTCATTGAAAGTTTAATGGTTTTGCATTCAATTAGATGTACCTTATATTTATTAAATGCACAATCTACATCGTCAATCACTGACTGACATTTTACTTTAATTTGATGATAACTTTATTTTTTCAACCTTCAATTTGACGAAAATTCTGTTTTAGGATCACAATCTCAATCATCAATCATCGACCATCCTTTTCACCTGTAATATGACGAAGATTTCTTATTTGTTCTCAGTATGATGAAAAATTAATGTTTTTGGCTTTTGATTTGATGAAAATTTTATGATTTAGATGCGCAATCTCGATCGTCAATCATCGAAAGCCATTTAACTCTAATTTGACTGAAAGTTTAATGTTTTTGCATTCAATTAGATGTAACTTATATTTATTAGATGCACAATCTACATCGTCAATCACTGACTGACATTTTACTTCTAATTTGATGATAATTTTATTTTTTCAACCTTCAATTTGACGAAAATTCCATGTTTTAGTAGCGCAATCTCAATCATCAATCATCGACCGTCTTTTCACCTTTTTTTGGCCTTCAATTTAATGAAAATTTTATGATTAAGATGCGCAATCCCGATCGCCAATCATCGATAGCCATTTAACTCTAATTTCATTGAAAGTTTAATGGTTTTGCATTCAATTAGATGTACCTTATATTTATTAAATGCACAATCTACATCGTCAATCACTGACTGACATTTTACTTTAATTTGATGATAATTTTATTTTTTCAACCTTCAATTTGACGAAAATTCTGTTTTAGGATCACAATCTCAATCATCAATCATCGACCGTCCTTTTCACCTGTAATATGACGAAGATTTCTTATTTGTTCTCAGTATGATGAAAATTTAATGTTTTTGGCTTTTAGTTTGATGAAAATTTTATGATTTAGATGCGCAATCTCGATCGTCAATAATCGAAAGCCATTTAACTCTAATTTGACTGAAAGTTTAATGTTTTTGCATTCAATTAGATGTAACTTATTTTTATTAGATGCTCAATCTACATCGTCAATCACTGACTGACATTTTACTTCTAATTTGATGATAATTTTATTTTTTCAACCTTCAATTTGACGAAAATTCCATGTTTTAGTAGCGCAATCTCAATCATCAATCATCGACCGTCTTTTCACCTTTTTTTGGCCTTCAATTTAATGAAAATTTTATGATTAAGATGCGCAATCCCGATCGCCAATCATCGATAGCCATTTAACCCTAATTTCATTGGAAGTTTAATATTTTTGCATTCAATTAGACGTAACTTATATCTATTAGATGCACAATCTACATCGTCAATCACTGACTGACATTTTACTTCTAATTTGATGATAATTTTATTTTTTCAACCTTCAATTTGACGAAAATTCCATGTTTTAGGAGCGCAATCTCAATCATCAATCATCGACCGTCTTTTCACCTTTTTTTGGCCTTCAATTTAATGACAATTTTATGATTAAGATGCGCAATCCCGATCGCCAATCATCGATAGCCATTTAACTCTAATTTCATTGAAAGTTTAATGGTTTTGCATTCAATTAGATGTACCTTATATTTATTAAATGCACAATCTACATCGTCAATCACTGACTGACATTTTACTTTAATTTGATGATAATTTTATTTTTTCAACCTTCAATTTGACGAAAATTCTGCTTTAGGATCACAATCTCAATCATCAATCATCGACCGTCCTTTTCACCTGTAATATGACGAAGATTTCTTATTTGTTCTCAGTATGATGAAAAATTAATGTTTTTGGCTTTTAATTTGATGAAAATTTTATGATTTAGATGCGCAATCTCGATCGTCAATCATCGAAAGCCATTTAACTCTAATTTGACTGAAAGTTTAATGTTTTTGCATTCAATTAGATGTAACTTATTTTTATTAGATGCTCAATCTACATCGTCAATCACTGACTGACATTTTACTTCTAATTTGATGATAATTTAATTTTTTCAACCTTCAATTTGACGAAAATTCCATGTTTTAGTAGCGCAATCTCAATCATCAATCATCGACCGTCTTTCACCTTTTTTTGGCCTTCAATTTAATGAAAATTTTATGATTAAGATGCGCAATCCCGATCGCCAATCATCGATAGCCATTTAACTCTAATTTCATTGAAAGTTTAATGGTTTTGCATTCAATTAGATGTACCTTATATTTATTAAATGCACAATCTACATCGTCAATCACTGACTGACATTTTACTTTAATTTGATGATAATTTTATTTTTTCAACCTTCAATTTGACGAAAATTCTGTTTTAGGATCACAATCTCAATCATCGACCGTCCTTTTCACCTGTAATATGACGAAGATTTCTTATTTGTTCTCAGTATGATGAAAAATTAATGTTTTTGGCTTTTAATTTGATGAAAATTTTATGATTTAGATGCGCAATCTCGATCGTCAATCATCGAAAGCCATTTAACTCTAATTTGACTGAAAGTTTAATGTTTTTGCATTCAATTAGATGTAACTTATTTTTATTAGATGCTCAATCTACATCGTCAATCACTGACTGACATTTTACTTCTAATTTGATGATAATTTTATTTTTTCAACCTTCAATTTGACGAAAATTCCATGTTTTAGGAGCGCAATCTCAATCATCAATCATCGACCGTCTTTTCACCTTTTTTTGGCCTTCAATTTAATGAAAATTTTATGATTAAGATGCGCAATCCCGATCGCCAATCATCGATAACTATTTAACTCTAATTTCATTGAAAGTTTAATGGTTTTGCATTCAATTAGATGTACCTTATATTTATTAAATGCACAATCTACATCGTCAATCACTGACTGACATTTTACTTTAATTTGATTATAATTTTATTTTTTCAACCTTCAATTTGACGAAAATTCTGTTTTAGGATCACAATCTCAATCATCAATAATCGACCGTCCTTTTCACCTGTAATATAACGAAGATTTCTTATTTGTTCTCAGTATGATGAAAAATTAATGTTTTTGGCTTTTAATTTGATGAAAATTTTATGATTTAGATGCGCAATCTCGATCGTCAATCATCGAAAGCCATTTAACTCTAATTTGACTGAAAGTTTAATGTTTTTGCATTCAATTAGATGTAACTTATTTTTATTAGATGCTCAATCTACATCGTCAATCACTGACTGACATTTTACTTCTAATTTGATGATAATTTTATTTTTTCAACCTTCAATTTGACGAAAATTCCATGTTTTAGTAGCGCAATCTCAATCATCAATCATCGACCGTCTTTTCACCTTTTTTTGGCCTTCAATTTAATGAAAATTTTATGATTAAGATGCGCAATCCCGATCGCCAATCATCGATAGCCATTTAACCCTAATTTCATTGGAAGTTTAATATTTTTGCATTCAATTAGACGTAACTTATATCTATTAGATGCACAATCTACATCGTCAATCACTGACTGACATTTTACTTCTAATTTGATGATAATTTTATTTTTTCAACCTTCAATTTGACGAAAATTCCATGTTTTAGGAGCGCAATCTCAATCATCAATCATCGACCGTCTTTTCACCTTTTTTTGGCCTTCAATTTAATGACAATTTTATGATTAAGATGCGCAATCCCGATCGCCAATCATCGATAGCCATTTAACTCTAATTTCATTGAAAGTTTAATGGTTTTGCATTCAATTAGATGTACCTTATATTTATTAAATGCACAATCTACATCGTCAATCACTGACTGACATTTTACTTTAATTTGATGATAATTTTATTTTTTCAACCTTCAATTTGACGAAAATTCTGCTTTAGGATCACAATCTCAATCATCAATCATCGACCGTCCTTTTCACCTGTAATATGACGAAGATTTCTTATTTGTTCTCAGTATGATGAAAAATTAATGTTTTTGGCTTTTAATTTGATGAAAATTTTATGATTTAGATGCGCAATCTCGATCGTCAATCATCGAAAGCCATTTAACTCTAATTTGACTGAAAGTTTAATGTTTTTGCATTCAATTAGATGTAACTTATTTTTATTAGATGCTCAATCTACATCGTCAATCACTGACTGACATTTTACTTCTAATTTGATGATAATTTAATTTTTTCAACCTTCAATTTGACGAAAATTCCATGTTTTAGTAGCGCAATCTCAATCATCAATCATCGACCGTCTTTCACCTTTTTTTGGCCTTCAATTTAATGAAAATTTTATGATTAAGATGCGCAATCCCGATCGCCAATCATCGATAGCCATTTAACTCTAATTTCATTGAAAGATTAATGGTTTTGCATTCAATTAGATGTACCTTATATTTATTAAATGCACAATCTACATCGTCAATCACTGACTGACATTTTACTTTAATTTGATGATAATTTTATTTTTTCAACCTTCAATTTGACGAAAATTCTGTTTTAGGATCACAATCTCAATCATCGACCGTCCTTTTCACCTGTAATATGACGAAGATTTCTTATTTGTTCTCAGTATGATGAAAAATTAATGTTTTTGGCTTTTAATTTGATGAAAATTTTATGATTTAGATGCGCAATCTCGATCGTCAATCATCGAAAGCCATTTAACTCTAATTTGACTGAAAGTTTAATGTTTTTGCATTCAATTAGATGTAACTTATTTTTATTAGATGCTCAATCTACATCGTCAATCACTGACTGACATTTTACTTCTAATTTGATGATAATTTTATTTTTTCAACCTTCAATTTGACGAAAATTCCATGTTTTAGGAGCGCAATCTCAATCATCAATCATCGACCGTCTTTTCACCTTTTTTTGGCCTTCAATTTAATGAAAATTTTATGATTAAGATGCGCAATCCCGATCGCCAATCATCGATAACTATTTAACTCTAATTTCATTGAAAGTTTAATGGTTTTGCATTCAATTAGATGTACCTTATATTTAATAAATGCACAATCTACATCGTCAATCACTGACTGACATTTTACTTTAATTTGATTATAATTTTATTTTTTCAACCTTCAATTTGACGAAAATTCTGTTTTAGGATCACAATCTCAATCATCAATCATCGACCGTCCTTTTCACCTGTAATATGACGAAGATTTCTTATTTGTTCTCAGTATGATGAAAAATTAATGTTTTTGGCTTTTAATTTGATGAAAATTTTATGATTTAGATGCGCAATCTCGATCGTCAATCATCGAAAGCCATTTAACTCTAATTTGACTGAAAGTTTAATGTTTTTGCATTCAATTAGATGTAACTTATTTTTATTAGATGCTCAATCTACATCGTCAATCACTGACTGACATTTTACTTCTAATTTGATGATAATTTTATTTTTTCAACCTTCAATTTGACGAAAATTCCATGTTTTAGTAGCGCAATCTCAATCATCAATCATCGACCGTCTTTTCACATTTTTTTGGCCTTCAATTTAATGAAAATTTTATGATTAAGATGCGCAATCCCGATCGCCAATCATCGATAGCCATTTAACCCTAATTTCATTGGAAGTTTAATATTTTTGCATTCAATTAGACGTAACTTATATCTATTAGAAGCACAATCTACATCGTCAATCACTGACTGACATTTTACTTCTAATTTGATGATAATTTTATTTTTTCAACCTTCAATTTGACGAAAATTCCATGTTTTAGTAGCGCAATCTCAATCATCGACCGTCTTTTCACCTTTTTTTGGCCTTCAATTTAATGAAAATTTTATGATTAAGATGCGCAATCCGGATCGCCAATCGTCGATAGCCATTTAACTCTAATTTCATTGAAAGTTTAATGGTTTTGCATTCAATTAGATGTACCTTATATTTATTAAATGCACAATCTACATCGTCAATCACTGACGTACATTTTACTTTAATTTGATGATAATTTTATTTTTTCAACCTTCAATTTGACGAAAATTCTTTTTTAGGATCACAATCTCAATCATCAATCATCGACCGTCCTTTTCACCTGTAATATGACGAAGATTTCTTATTTGTTCTCAGTATGATGAAAATTTAATGTTTTTGGCTTTTAGTTTGATGAAAATTTTATGATTTAGATGCGCAATCTCGATCGTCAATAATCGAAAGCCATTTAACTCTAATTTGACTGAAAGTTTAATGTTTTTGCATTCAATTAGATGTAACTTATTTTTATTAGATGCTCAATCTACATCGTCAATCACTGACTGACATTTTACTTCTAATTTGATGATAATTTTATTTTTTCAACCTTCAATTTGACGAAAATTCCATGTTTTAGTAGCGCAATCTCAATCATCAATCATCGACCGTCTTTTCACCTTTTTTTGGCCTTCAATTTAATGAAAATTTTATGATTAAGATGCGCAATCCCGATCGCCAATCATCGATAGCCATTTAACCCTAATTTCATTGGAAGTTTAATATTTTTGCATTCAATTAGACGTAACTTATATCTATTAGATGCACAATCTACATCGTCAATCACTGACTGACATTTTACTTCTAATTTGATGATAATTTTATTTTTTCAACCTTCAATTTGACGAAAATTCCATGTTTTAGGAGCGCAATCTCAATCATCAATCATCGACCGTCTTTTCACCTTTTTTTGGCCTTCAATTTAATGACAATTTTATGATTAAGATGCGCAATCCCGATCGCCAATCATCGATAGCCATTTAACTCTAATTTCATTGAAAGTTTAATGGTTTTGCATTCAATTAGATGTACCTTATATTTATTAAATGCACAATCTACATCGTCAATCACTGACTGACATTTTACTTTAATTTGATGATAATTTTATTTTTTCAACCTTCAATTTGACGAAAATTCTGCTTTAGGATCACAATCTCAATCATCAATCATCGACCGTCCTTTTCACCTGTAATATGACGAAGATTTCTTATTTGTTCTCAGTATGATGAAAAATTAATGTTTTTGGCTTTTAATTTGATGAAAATTTTATGATTTAGATGCGCAATCTCGATCGTCAATCATCGAAAGCCATTTAACTCTAATTTGACTGAAAGTTTAATGTTTTTGCATTCAATTAGATGTAACTTATTTTTATTAGATGCTCAATCTACATCGTCAATCACTGACTGACATTTTACTTCTAATTTGATGATAATTTAATTTTTTCAACCTTCAATTTGACGAAAATTCCATGTTTTAGTAGCGCAATCTCAATCATCAATCATCGACCGTCTTTCACCTTTTTTTGGCCTTCAATTTAATGAAAATTTTATGATTAAGATGCGCAATCCCGATCGCCAATCATCGATAGCTATTTAACTCTAATTTCATTGAAAGTTTAATGGTTTTGCATTCAATTAGATGTACCTTATATTTATTAAATGCACAATCTACATCGTCAATCACTGACTGACATTTTACTTTAATTTGATGATAATTTAATTTTTTCAACCTTCAATTTGACGAAAATTCTGTTTTAGGATCACAATCTCAATCATCGACCGTCCTTTTCACCTGTAATATGACGAAGATTTTTTATTTGTTCTCAGTATGATGAAAAATTAATGTTTTTGGCTTTTAATTTGATGAAAATTTTATGATTTAGATGCGCAATCTCGATCGTCAATCATCGAAAGCCATTTAACTCTAATTTGACTGAAAGTTTAATGTTTTTGCATTCAATTAGATGTAACTTATTTTTATTAGATGCTCAATCTACATCGTCAATCACTGACTGACATTTTACTTCTAATTTGATGATAATTTTATTTTTTCAACCTTCAATTTGACGAAAATTCCATGTTTTAGGAGCGCAATCTCAATCATCAATCATCGACCGTCTTTTCACCTTTTTTTGGCCTTCAATTTAATGAAAATTTTATGATTAAGATGCGCAATCCCGATCGCCAATCATCGATAACCATTTAACTCTAATTTCATTGAAAGTTTAATGGTTTTGCATTCAATTAGATGTACCTTATATTTATTAAATGCACAATCTACATCGTCAATCACTGACTGACATTTTACTTTAATTTGATTATAATTTTATTTTTTCAACCTTCAATTTGACGAAAATTCTGTTTTAGGATCACAATCTCAATCATCAATCATCGACCGTCCTTTTCACCTGTAATATGACGAAGATTTCTTATTTGTTCTCAGTATGATGAAAAATTAATGTTTTTGGCTTTTAATTTGATGAAAATTTTATGATTTAGATGCGCAATCTCGATCGTCAATCATCGAAAGCCATTTAACTCTAATTTGACTGAAAGTTTAATGTTTTTGCATTCAATTAGATGTAACTTATTTTTATTAGATGCTCAATCTACATCGTCAATCACTGACTGACATTTTACTTCTAATTTGATGATAATTTTATTTTTTCAACCTTCAATTTGACGAAAATTCCATGTTTTAGTAGCGCAATCTCAATCATCAATCATCGACCGTCTTTTCACCTTTTTTTGGCCTTCAATTTAATGAAAATTTTATGATTAAGATGCGCAATCCCGATCGCCAATCATCGATAGCCATTTAACCCTAATTTCATTGGAAGTTTAATATTTTTGCATTCAATTAGACGTAACTTATATCTATTAGATGCACAATCTACATCGTCAATCACTGACTGACATTTTACTTCTAATTTGATGATAATTTTATTTTTTCAACCTTCAATTTGACGAAAATTCCATGTTTTAGGAGCGCAATCTCAATCATCGACCGTCTTTTCACCTTTTTTTGGCCTTCAATTTAATGACAATTTTATGATTAAGATGCGCAATCCCGATCGCCAATCATCGATAGCCATTTAACTCTAATTTCATTGAAAGTTTAATGGTTTTGCATTCAATTAGATGTACCTTATATTTATTAAATGCACAATCTACATCGTCAATCACTGACTGACATTTTACTTTAATTTGATGATAATTTTATTTTTTCAACCTTCAATTTGACGAAAATTCTGCTTTAGGATCACAATCTCAATCATCAATCATCGACCGTCCTTTTCACCTGTAATATGACGAAGATTTCTTATTTGTTCTCAGTATGATGAAAAATTAATGTTTTTGGCTTTTAATTTGATGAAAATTTTATGATTTAGATGCGCAATCTCGATCGTCAATCATCGAAAGCCATTTAACTCTAATTTGACTGAAAGTTTAATGTTTTTGCATTCAATTAGATGTAACTTATTTTTATTAGATGCTCAATCTACATCGTCAATCACTGACTGACATTTTACTTCTAATTTGATGATAATTTAATTTTTTCAACCTTCAATTTGACGAAAATTCCATGTTTTAGTAGCGCAATCTCAATCATCAATCATCGACCGTCTTTCACCTTTTTTTGGCCTTCAATTTAATGAAAATTTTATGATTAAGATGCGCAATCCCGATCGCCAATCATCGATAGCCATTTAACTCTAATTTCATTGAAAGTTTAATGGTTTTGCATTCAATTAGATGTACCTTATATTTATTAAATGCACAATCTACATCGTCAATCACTGACTGACATTTTACTTTAATTTGATGATAATTTTATTTTTTCAACCTTCAATTTGACGAAAATTCTGTTTTAGGATCACAATCTCAATCATCGACCGTCCTTTTCACCTGTAATATGACGAAGATTTCTTATTTGTTCTCAGTATGATGAAAAATTAATGTTTTTGGCTTTTAATTTGATGAAAATTTTATGATTTAGATGCGCAATCTCGATCGTCAATCATCGAAAGCCATTTAACTCTAATTTGACTGAAAGTTTAATGTTTTTGCATTCAATTAGATGTAACTTATTTTTATTAGATGCTCAATCTACATCGTCAATCACTGACTGACATTTTACTTCTAATTTGATGATAATTTTATTTTTTCAACCTTCAATTTGACGAAAATTCCATGTTTTAGGAGCGTAATCTCAATCTTCAATCATCGACCGTCTTTTCACCTTTTTTTGGCCTTCAATTTAATGAAAATTTTATGATTAAGATGCGCAATCCCGATCGCCAATCATCGATAACCATTTAACTCTAATTTCATTGAAAGTTTAATGGTTTTGCATTCAATTAGATGTACCTTATATTTATTAAATGCACAATCTACATCGTCAATCACTGACTGACATTTTACTTTAATTTGATTATAATTTTATTTTTTCAACCTTCAATTTGACGAAAATTCTGTTTTAGGATCACAATCTCAATCATCAATCATCGACCGTCCTTTTCACCTGTAATATGACGAAGATTTCTTATTTGTTCTCAGTATGATGAAAAATTAATGTTTTTGGCTTTTAATTTGATGAAAATTTTATGATTTAGATGCGCAATCTCGATCGTCAATCATCGAAAGCCATTTAACTCTAATTTGACTGAAAGTTTAATGTTTTTGCATTCAATTAGATGTAACTTATTTTTATTAGATGCTCAATCTACATCGTCAATCACTGACTGACATTTTACTTCTAATTTGATGATAATTTTATTTTTTCAACCTTCAATTTGACGAAAATTCCGTGTTTTAGTAGCGCAATCTCAATCATCAATCATCGACCGTCTTTTCACATTTTTTTGGCCTTCAATTTAATGAAAATTTTATGATTAAGATGCGCAATCCCGATCGCCAATCATCGATAGCCATTTAACCCTAATTTCATTGGAAGTTTAATATTTTTGCATTCAATTAGACGTAACTTATATCTATTAGAAGCACAATCTACATCGTCAATCACTGACTGACATTTTACTTCTAATTTGATGATAATTTTATTTTTTCAACCTTCAATTTGACGAAAATTCCATGTTTTAGTAGCGCAATCTCAATCATCGACCGTCTTTTCACCTTTTTTTGGCCTTCAATTTAATGAAAATTTTATGATTAAGATGCGCAATCCGGATCGCCAATCGTCGATAGCCATTTAACTCTAATTTCATTGAAAGTTTAATGGTTTTGCATTCAATTAGATGTGATGTACCTTATATTTATTAAATGCACAATCTACATCGTCAATCACTGACGTACATTTTACTTTAATTTGATGATAATTTTATTTTTTCAACCTTCAATTTGACGAAAATTCTTTTTTAGGATCACAATCTCAATCATCAATCATCGACCGTCCTTTTCACCTGTAATATGACGAAGATTTCTTATTTGTTCTCAGTATGATGAAAATTTAATGTTTTTGGCTTTTAGTTTGATGAAAATTTTATGATTTAGATGCGCAATCTCGATCGTCAATAATCGAAAGCCATTTAACTCTAATTTGACTGAAAGTTTAATGTTTTTGCATTCAATTAGATGTAACTTATTTTTATTAGATGCTCAATCTACATCGTCAATCACTGACTGACATTTTACTTCTAATTTGATGATAATTTTATTTTTTCAACCTTCAATTTGACGAAAATTCCATGTTTTAGGAGCGCAATCTCAATCATCAATCATCGACCGTCTTTTCACCTTTTTTTGGCCTTCAATTTAATGAAAATTTTATGATTAAGATGCGCAATCCCGATCGCCAATCATCGATAACCATTTAACTCTAATTTCATTGAAAGTTTAATGGTTTTGCATTCAATTAGATGTACCTTATATTTATTAAATGCACAATCTACATCGTCAATCACTGACGTACATTTTACTTTAATTTGATGATAATTTTATTTTTTCAACCTTCAATTTGACGAAAATTCTGTTTTAGGATCACAATCTCAATCATCAATCATCGACCGTCCTTTTCACCTGTAATATGACGAAGATTTCTTATTTGTTCTCAGTATGATGAAAAATTAATGTTTTTGGCTTTTAATTTGATGAAAATTTTATGATTTAGATGCGCAATCTCGATCGTCAATCATCGAAAGCCATTTAACTCTAATTTGACTGAAAGTTTAATGTTTTTGCATTCAATTAGATGTAACTTATTTTTATTAGATGCTCAATCTACATCGTCAATCACTGACTGACATTTTTCTTCTAATTTGATGATAATTTTATTTTTTCAACCTTCAATTTGACGAAAATTCCATGTTTTAGTAGCGCAATCTCAATCATCAATCATCGACCGTCTTTTCACCTTTTTTTGGCCTTCAATTTAATGAAAATTTTATGATTAAGATGCGCAATCCCGATCGCCAATCATCGATAGCCATTTAACTCTAATTTCATTGAAAGTTTAATGGTTTTGCATTCAATTAGATGTACCTTATATTTATTAAATGCACAATCTACATCGTCAATCACTTACTGACATTTTACTTTAATTTGATGATACTTTTATTTTTTCAACCTTCAATTTGACGAAAATTCTATTTTAGGATCACAATCTCAATCATCAATCATCGACCGTCCTTTTCACCTGTAATATGACGAAGATTTCTTATTTGTTCTCAGTATGATGAAAAATTAATGTTTTTGGCTTTTAATTTGATGAAAATTTTATGATTTAGATGCGCAATCTCGATCGTCAATCATCGAAAGCCATTTATTTAACTATAATTTGACTGAAAGTTTAATGTTTTTGCATTCAATTAGATGTAACTTATTTTTATTAGATGCTCAATCTACATCGTCAATCACTGACTGCCATTTTACTTCTAATTTTATGATAATTTTATTTTTTCAACCTTCAATTTGACGAAAATTCCATGTGTTAGGTGCGCAATCTTAATCATCAATCATCGAATATGCTTTTCACCTATAATATAACGAAGGTTTCTTATTTGTGCTCAGTGTGATGAAAAATTAATTTTTTTTTCCTTCGATTTGATGAAAATTTTATGATTTAGATGCGCAATCTCGATCATCAATCATCGATAACCATTTAACTCTAATTTCATTGGAAGTTTAATGTTTTTGCATTTAATTAGATGCAACTTATATTTATTAGATGCACAATCTACATCGTCAATCACTGACTGACATTTTACTTCTAATTTGATGATAATTTTATTTTTTCAACCTTTAATTTGTCGATAATTCCATGTTTTAGGAGCGCAATCTCAATCATCAATCATCGACCGTCCTTTTCACCTGTAATATGACGAAGGTTTCTTATTTGTGCTCAGTTTGATGAAAAATTAATTTTTTTTTCCTTCGATTTGATGAAAATTTTATGATTTAGATGCGCAATCTCGATCATCAATCATCGATAACCATTTGACTCTAATTTCATTGGAAGTTTAATGTTTTTGCATTTAATTACATGCAACTTATATTTATTAGATGTACAATCTACATCGTCAATCACTGACTGACATTTTACTTTAATTTGATGATAATTTTATTTTTTCAACCTTCAATTTGACGAAAATTCTGTTTTAGGATCACAATCTCAATCATCAATCATCGACCGTCCTCTTCACCTGTAATATAACGAAGATTTCTTATTTGTTCTCAGTATGAAGAAAAATTAATGTTTTTGGCTTTTAATTTGATGAAAATATTATGATTTAGATGCGCAATCTCGATCGTCAATCATCGAAAGCCATTTAACTCTAATTTGACTGAAAGTTTAATGTTTTTGCATTCAATGAGATGTAACTTATTTTTATTAGATGCTCAATCTACATCGTCAATCACTGACTGACATTTTACTTCTAATTTGATGATAATTTTATTTTTTCAACCTTCAATTTGACGAAAATTCCATGTTTTAGGAGCGCAATCTCAATCATCAATCATCGACGGTCTTTTCGCCTTTTTTTGGCCTTCAATTTAATGAAAATTTTATGATTAAGATGCGCAATCCCGATCGCCAATCATCGATAGCCATTTAACTCTAATTTCATTGAAAGTTTAATGGTTTTGCATTCAATTAGATGTACCTTATATTTATTAAATGCACAATCTCCATCGTCAATCACTGACTGACATTTTACTTTAATTTGATTATAATTTTATTTTTTCAACCTTCAATTTGACGAAAATTCTGTTTTAGGATCACAATCTCAATCATCAATCATCGACCATCCTTTTCACCTGTAATATGACGAAGATTTCTTATTTGTTCTCAGTATGATGAAAAATTAATGTTTTTGGCTTTTAATTTGATGTAAATTTTATGATTTAGATGCGCAATCTCGATCGTCAATCATCGAAAGCCATTTAACTCTAATTTGACTGAAAGTTTAATGTTTTTGCATTCAATTAGATGTAACTTATTTTTATTAGATGCTCAATCTACATCGTCAATCACTGACTGACATTTTACTTCTAATTTGATGATAATTTTATTTTTTCAACCTTCAATTTGACGAAAATTCCATGTTTTAGGAGCGCAATCTCAATCATCAATCATCGACCGTCTTTTCACCTTTTTTTGGCCTTCAATTTAATGAAAATTTTATGATTAAGATGCGCAATCCCGATCGCCAATCATCGATAGCCATTTAACTCTAATTTCATTGAAAGTTTAATGGTTTTGCATTCAATTAGATGTACCTTATATTTATTAAATGCACAATCTACATCGTCAATCACTGACTGACATTTTACTTTAATTTGATGATAATTTTATTTTTTCAACCTTCAATTTGACGAAAATTCTGTTTTAGGATCACAATCTCAATCATCAATCATCGACCGTCCTTTTCACCTGTAATATGACGAAGATTTCTTATTTGTTCTCAGTATGATGAAAAATTAATGTTTTTGGCTTTTAATTTGATGAAAATTTTATGATTTAGATGCGCAATCTCGATCGTCAATCATCGAAAGCCATTTAACTCTAATTTGACTGAAAGTTTAATGTTTTTGCATTCAATTAGATGTAACTTATTTTTATTAGATGCTCAATCTACATCGTCAATCACTGACTGACATTTTACTTCTAATTTGATGATAATTTTATTTTTTCAACCTTCAATTTGACGAAAATTCCATGTTTTAGTAGCGCAATCTCAATCATCAATCATCGACCGTCTTTTCACATTTTTTTGGCCTTCAATTTAATGAAAATTTTATGATTAAGATGCGCAATCCCGATCGCCAATCATCGATAGCCATTTAACCCTAATTTCATTGGAAGTTTAATATTTTTGCATTCAATTAGACGTAACTTATATCTATTAGATGCACAATCTACATCGTCAATCACTGACTGACATTTTACTTCTAATTTGATGATAATTTTATTTTTTCAACCTTCAATTTGACGAAAATTCCATGTTTTAGTAGCGCAATCTCAATCATCGACCGTCTTTTCACCTTTTTTTGGCCTTCAATTTAATGAAAATTTTATGATTAAGATGCGCAATCCGGATCGCCAATCGTCGATAGCCATTTAACTCTAATTTCATTGAAAGTTTAATGGTTTTGCATTCAATTAGATGTACCTTATATTTATTAAATGCACAATCTACATCGTCAATCACTGACGTACATTTTACTTTAATTTGATGATAATTTTATTTTTTCAACCTTCAATATGACGAAAATTCTGTTTTAGGATCACAATCTCAATCATCAATCATCGACCGTCCTTTTCACCTGTAATATGACGAAGATTTCTTAATTGTTCTCAGTATGATGAAAAATTATTGTTTTTGACTTTTAATTTGATGAAAATTTTATGATTTAGATGCGCAATCTCGATCGTCAATCATCGAAAGCCATTTAACTCTAATTTGACTGAAAGTTTAATGTTTTTGCATTCAATTAGATGTAACTTATTTTTATTAGATGCTCAATCTACATCGTCAATCACTGACTGACATTTTACTTCTAATTTGATGATAATTTTATTTTTTCAACCTTCAATTTGACGAAAATTCCATGTTTTAGTAGCGCAATCTCAATCATCAATCATCGACCGTCTTTTCACCTTTTTTTGGCCTTCAATTTAATGAAAATTTTATGATTAAGATGCGCAATCCCGATCGCCAATCATCGATAGCCATTTAACTCTAATTTCATTGAAAGTTTAATGGTTTTGCATTCAATTAGATGTACCTTATATTTATTAAATGCACAATCTACATCGTCAATCACTGACTGACATTTTACTTTAATTTGATGATAATTTTATTTTTTCAACCTTCAATTTGACGAAAATTCTGTTTTAGGATCACAATCTCAATCATCAATCATCGACCGTCCTTTTCACCTGTAATATAACGAAGATTTCTTATTTGTTCTCAGTATGAAGAAAAATTAATGTTTTTGGCTTTTAATTTGATGAAAATATTATGATTTAGATGCGCAATCTCGATCGTCAATCATCGAAAGCCATTTAACTCTAATTCGACTGAAAGTTTAATGTTTTTGCATTCAATGAGATGTAACTTATTTTTATTAGATGCTCAATCTACATCGTCAATCACTGACTGACATTTTACTTTTAATTTGATGATAATTTTATTTTTTCAACCTTCAATTTGACGAAAATTCCATGTTTTAGGAGCGCAATCTCAATCATCAATCATCGACGGTCTTTTCGCCTTTTTTTGGCCTTCAATTTAATGAAAATTTTATGATTAAGATGCGCAATCCCGATCGCCAATCATCGATAGCCATTTAACTCTAATTTCATTGAAAGTTTAATGGTTTTGCATTCAATTAGATGTACCTTATATTTATTAAATGCACAGTCTACATCGTCAATCACTGACTGACATTTTACTTTAATTTGATTATAATTTTATTTTTTTAACCTTCAATTTGACGAAAATTCTGTTTTAGGATCACAATCTCAATCATCAATCATCGACCGTCCTTTTCACCTGTAATATGACGAAGATTTCTTATTTGTTCTCAGTATGATGAAAAATTAATGTTTTTAGCTTTTAATTTGATGTAAATTTTATGATTTAGATGCGCAATCTCGATCGTCAATCATCGAAAGCCATTTAACTCTAATTTGACTGAAAGTTTAATGTTTTTGCATTCAATTAGATGTAACTTATTTTTATTAGATGCTCAATCTACATCGTCAATCACTGACTGACATTTTACTTCTAATTTGATGATAATTTTATTTTTTCAACCTTCAATTTGACGAAAATTCCATGTTTTAGTAGCGCAATCTCAATCATCAATCATCGACCGTCTTTTCACCTTTTTTTGGCCTTCAATTTAATGAAAATTTTATGATTAAGATGCGCAATCCCGATCGCCAATCATCGATAGCCATTTAACTCTAATTTCATTGAAAGTTTAATGGTTTTGCATTCAATTAGATGTACCTTATATTTATTAAATGCACAATCTACATCGTCAATCACTGACTGACATTTTACTTTAATTTGATGATAATTTTATTTTTTCAACCTTCAATTTGACGAAAATTCTGTTTTAGGATCACAATCTCAATCATCAATCATCGACCGTCCTTGTCACCTGTAATATGACGAAGATTTCTTATTTGTTCTCAGTATGATGAAAAATTAACGTTTTTGGCTTTTAATTTGATGAAAATTTTATGATTTAGATGCGCAATCTCGATCGTCAATCATCGAAAGCCATTTATTTAACTCTAATTTGACTGAAAGTTTAATGTTTTTCCATTCAATTAGATGTAACTTATTTTTATTAGATGCTCAATCTACATCGTCAATCACTGACTGCCATTTTACTTCTAATTTTATGATAATTTTATTTTTTCAACCTTCAATTTGACGAAAATTCCATGTGTTAGGTGCGCAATCTTGATCATCAATCATCGAATATGCTTTTCACCTTTAATATAACGAAGGTTTCTTATTTGTGCTCAGTGTGATGAAAAATTAATTTTTTTTTCCTTCGATTTGATGAAAATTTTATGATTTAGATGCGCAATCTCGATCATCAATCATCGATAACCATTTAACTCTAATTTCATTGGAAGTTTAATGTTTTTGCATTTAATTAGATGTAACTTTTATTTATTAGATGCACAATCTACATCGTCAATATCACTGAATGATATTTTACTTCTAATTTGATGATAATTTTATCTTTTCAACCTTCAATTTGACGAAAATTCTGTTTTAGGATCACAATCTCAATCATCAATCATTGACCGTCCTTTTCACCTGTAATATGACGAAGATTTCTTATTTGTTCTCAGTATGATGAAAAATTAATGTTTTTTTCCTTCAATTTGATGAAAATTTTATGATTTAGATGCCCAATCTCGATCATCAATCATCGATAGCCATTTAACCCTAATTTCATTGAAAGTTTAATATTTTTGCATTCAATTAGACGTAACTTATATCTATTAGATGCACAATCTACATCGCCAATCACTGACTGACATTTTACTTCTAATTTGATGATAATTTTATTTTTTCCACCTTCAATTTGACGAAAATTCCATGTTTTAGTAGCGCAATCACAATCATCAGTCATCGACCGTCCTTTTCACCTGTAATATGACGAAGATTTCTTATTTGTTCTCAGTATGATGAAAAATTAATGTTTTTGGCTTTTAATTTGATGAAAATTTTATGATTTAGATGCGCAATCTCGATCGTCAATCATCGAAAGCCATTTAACTCTAATTTTACTGAAAGTTTAATGTTTTTGCATTCAATTAGATGTAACTTATTTTTATTAGATGCTCAATCTACATCGTCAATCACTGACTGACATTTTACTTCTAATTTGATGATAATTTTATTTTTTCAACCTTCAATTTGACGAAAATTCCATGTTTTAGTAGCGCAATCTCAATCATCAATCATCGACCGTCTTTTCACATTTTTTTGGCCTTCAATTTAATGAAAATTTTATGATTAAGATGCGCAATCCCGATCGCCAATCATCGATAGCCATTTAACCCTAATTTCATTGGAAGTTTAATATTTTTGCATTCAATTAGACGTAACTTATATCTATTAGATGCACAATCTACATCGTCAATCACTGACTGACATTTTACTTCTAATTTGATGATAATTTTATTTTTTCAACCTTCAATTTGACGAAAATTCCATGTTTTAGTAGCGCAATCTCAATCATCGACCGTCTTTTCACCTTTTTTTGGCCTTCAATTTAATGAAAATTTTATGATTAAGATGCGCAATCCGGATCGCCAATCGTCGATAGCCATTTAACTCTAATTTCATTGAAAGTTTAATGGTTTTGCATTCAATTAGATGTACCTTATATTTATTAAATGCACAATCTACATCGTCAATCACTGACGTACATTTTACTTTAATTTGATGATAATTTTATTTTTTCAACCTTCAATTTGACGAAAATTCTGTTTTAGGATCACAATCTCAATCATCAATCATCGACCGTCCTTTTCACCTGTAATATGACGAAGATTTCTTAATTGTTCTCAGTATGATGAAAAATTATTGTTTTTGACTTTTAAATTGATGAAAATTTTATGATTTAGATGCGCAATCTCGATCGTCAATCATCGAAAGCCATTTAACTCTAATTTGACTGAAAGTTTAATGTTTTTGCATTCAATTAGATGTAACTTATTTTTATTACATGCTCAATCTACATCGTCAATCACTGACTGACATTTTACTTCTAATTTGATGATAATTTTATTTTCTCAACCTTCAATTTGACGAAAATTCCATGTTTTAGTAGCGCAATCTCAATCATCAATCATCGACCGTCTTTTCACCTTTTTTTGGCCTTCAATTTAATGAAAATTTTATGATTAAGATGCGCAATCCCGATCGCCAATCATCGATAGCCATTTAACTCTAATTTCATTGAAAGTTTAATGGTTTTGCATTCAATTAGATGTACCTTATATTTATTAAATGCACAATCTACATCGTCAATCACTGACTGACATTTTACTTTAATTTGATGATAATTTTATTTTTTCAACCTTCAATTTGACGAAAATTCTGTTTTAGGATCACAATCTCAATCATCAATCATCGACCGTCCTTTTCACCTGTAATATAACGAAGATTTCTTATTTGTTCTCAGTATGAAGAAAAATTAATGTTTTTGGCTTTTAATTTGATGAAAATATTATGATTTAGATGCGCAATCTCGATCGTCAATCATCGAAAGCCATTTAACTCTAATTTGACTGAAAGTTTAATGTTTTTGCATTCAATGAGATGTAACTTATTTTTATTAGATGCTCAATCTACATCGTCAATCACTGACTGACATTTTACTTTTAATTTGATGATAATTTTATTTTTTCAACCTTCAATTTGACGAAAATTCCATGTTTTAGGAGCGCAATCTCAATCATCAATCATCGACGGTCTTTTCGCCTTTTTTTGGCCTTCAATTTAATGAAAATTTTATGATTAAGATGCGCAATCCCGATCGCCAATCATCGATAGCCATTTAACTCTAATTTCATTGAAAGTTTAATGGTTTTGCATTCAATTAGATGTACCTTATATTTATTAAATGCACAATCTACATCGTCAATCACTGACTGACATTTTACTTTAATTTGATTATAATTTTATTTTTTTAACCTTCAATTTGACGAAAATTCTGTTTTAGGATCACAATCTCAATCATCAATCATCGACCGTCCTTTTCACCTGTAATATGACGAAGATTTCTTATTTGTTCTCAGTATGATGAAAAATTAATGTTTTTAGCTTTTAATTTGATGTAAATTTTATGATTTAGATGCGCAATCTCGATCGTCAATCATCGAAAGCCATTTAACTCTAATTTGACTGAAAGTTTAATGTTTTTGCATTCAATTAGATGTAACTTATTTTTATTAGATGCTCAATCTACATCGTCAATCACTGACTGACATTTTACTTCTAATTTGATGATAATTTTATTTTTTCAACCTTCAATTTGACGAAAATTCCATGTTTTAGTAGCGCAATCTCAATCATCAATCATCGACCGTCTTTTCACCTTTTTTTGGCCTTCAATTTAATGAAAATTTTATGATTAAGATGCGCAATCCCGATCGCCAATCATCGATAGCCATTTAACTCTAATTTCATTGAAAGTTTAATGGTTTTGCATTCAATTAGATGTACCTTATATTTATTAAATGCACAATCTACATCGTCAATCACTGACTGACATTTTACTTTAATTTGATGATAATTTTATTTTTTCAACCTTCAATTTGACGAAAATTCTGTTTTAGGATCACACTCTCAGTCATCAATCATCGACCGTCCTTTTCACCTGTAATATGACGAAGAATTCTTATTTGTTCTCAGTATGATGAAAAATTAATGTTTTTGGCTTTTAATTTGATGAAAATTTTATGATTTAGATGCGCAATCTCGATCGTCAATCATCGAAAGCCATTTAACTCTAATTTGACTGAAAGTTTAATGTTTTTGCATTCAATTAGATGTAACTTATTTTTATTAGATGCTCAATCTACATCGTCAATCACTGACTGACATTTTACTTCTAATTTGATGATAATTTTATTTTTTCAACCTTCAATTTGACGAAAATTCCATGTTTTAGGAGCGCAATCTCAATCATCAATCATCGACCGTCTTTTCACCTTTTTTTGGCCTTCAATTTAATGAAAATTTTATGATTAAGATGCGCAATCCCGATCGCCAATCATCGATAGCCATTTAACTCTAATTTCATTGAAAGTTTAATGGTTTTGCATTCAATTAGATGTACCTTATATTTATTAAATGCACAATCTACATCGTCAATCACTGACTGACATTTTACTTTAATTTGATGATAACTTTATTTTTTCAACCTTCAATTTGACGAAAATTCTGTTTTAGGATCACAATCTCAATCATCAATCATCGACCATCCTTGTCACCTGTAATATGACGAAGATTTCTTATTTGTTCTCAGTATGATGAAAAATTAATGTTTTTGGCTTTTGATTTGATGAAAATTTTATGATTTAGATGCGCAATCTCGATCGTCAATCATCGAAAGCCATTTAACTCTAATTTGACTGAAAGTTTAATGTTTTTGCATTCAATTAGATGTAACTTATATTTATTAGATGCACAATCTACATCGTCAATCACTGACTGACATTTTACTTCTAATTTGATGATAATTTTATTTTTTCAACCTTCAATTTGACGAAAATTCCATGTTTTAGGAGCGCAATCTCAATCATCAATCATCGACCGTCTTTTCACCTTTTTTTGGCCTTCAATTTAATGAAAATTTTATGATTAAGATGCGCAATCCCGATCGCCAATCATCGATAGCCATTTAACTCTAATTTCATTGAAAGTTTAATGGTTTTGCATTCAATTAGATGTACCTTATATTTATTAAATGCACAATCTACATCGTCAATCACTGACTGACATTTTACTTTAATTTGATGATAATTTTATTTTTTCAACCTTCAATTTGACGAAAATTCTGTTTTAGGATCACAATCTCAGTCATCAATCATCGACCGTCCTTTTCACCTGTAATATGACGAAGATTTCTTATTTGTTCTCAGTATGATGAAAAGTTAATGTTTTTGGCTTTTAATTTGATGAAAATTTTATGATTTAGATGCGCAATCTCGATCGTCAATCATCGAAAGCCATTTATTTAACTATAATTTGACTGAAAGTTTAATGTTTTTGCATTCAATTAGATGTAACTTATATTTATTAGATGCACAATCTACATCGTCAATCACTGACTGACATTTTACTTCTAATTTGATGATAATTTTATTTTTTCAACCTTCAATTTGACGAAAATTCCATGTTTTAGGAGCGCAATCTCAATCATCAATCATCGACCGTCTTTTCACCTTTTTTTGGCCTTCAATTTAATGAAAATTTTATGATTAAGATGCGCAATCCCGATCGCCAATCATCGATAGCCATTTAACTCTAATTTCATTGAAAGTTTAATGGTTTTGCATTCAATTAGATGTACCTTATATTTATTAAATGCACAATCTACATCGTCAATCACTGACTGACATTTTACTTTAATTTGATGATAATTTTATTTTTTCAACCTTCAATTTGACGAAAATTCTGTTTTAGGATCACAATCTCAGTCATCAATCATCGACCGTCCTTTTCACCTGTAATATGACGAAGATTTCTTATTTGTTCTCAGTATGATGAAAAGTTAATGTTTTTGGCTTTTAATTTGATGAAAATTTTATGATTTAGATGCGCAATCTCGATCGTCAATCATCGAAAGCCATTTATTTAACTATAATTTGACTGAAAGTTTAATGTTTTTGCATTCAATTAGATGTAACTTATTTTTATTAGATGCTCAATCTACATCGTCAATCACTGACTGACATTTTACTTCTAATTTGATGATAATTTTATTTTTTCAACCTTCAATTTGACGAAAATTCCATGTTTTAGGAGCGCAATCTCAATCATCAATCATCGACCGTCTTTTCACCTTTTTTTGGCCTTCAATTTAATGAAAGTTTTATGATTAAGATGCGCAATCCCGATCGCCAATCATCGATAGCCATTTAACTCTAATTTCATTGAAAGTTTAATGGTTTTGCATTCAATTAGATGTACCTTATATTTATTAAATGCACAATCTACATCGTCAATCACTGACTGACATTTTACTTTAATTTGTTGATAATTTTATTTTTTCAACCTTCAATTTGACGAAAATTCTGTTTTAGGATCATAATCTCAATCATCAATCATCGACCGTCCTTTTCACCTGTAATATGACGAAGATTTCTTATTTGTTCTCAGTATGATGAAAAATTAATGTTTTTGGCTTTTAATTTGATGAAAATTTTATGATTTAGATGCGCAATCTCGATCGTCAATCATCGAAAGCCATTTAACTCTAATTTGACTGAAAGTTTAATGTTTTTGCATTCAATTAGATGTAACTTATTTTTATTAGATGCTCAATCTACATCGTCAATCACTGACTGACATTTTACTTCTAATTTGATGATAATTTTATTTTTTCCACCTTCAATTTGACGAAAATTCCATGTTTTAGGAGCGCAATCTCAATCATCAATCATCGACCGTCTTTTCACCTTTTTTTGGCCTTAAATTTTATGAAAATTTTATGATTAAGATGCGCAATCCCGATCGCCAATCATCGATAGCCATTTAACTCTAATTTCATTGAAAGTTTAATGGTTTTGCATTCAATTAGATGTACCTTATATTTATTAAATGCACAATCTACATCGTCAATCACTGACTGACATTTTACTTTAATTTGATGATAATTTTATTTTTTCAACCTTCAATTTGACGAAAATTCTGTTTTAGGATCACAATCTCAGTCATCAATCATCGACCGTCCTTTTCACCTGTAATATGACGAAGATTTAATATTTGTTCTCAGTATGATGAAAAATTAATGTTTTTGGCTTTTAATTTGATGAAAATTTTATGATTTAGATGCGCAATCTCGATCGTCAATCATCGAAAGCCATTTAACTCTAATTTGACTGAAAGTTTAATGTTTTTGCATTCAATTAGATGTAACTTATTTTTATTAGATGCTCAATCTACATCGTCAATCACTGACTGACATTTTACTTCTAATTTGATGATAATTTTATTTTTTCAACCTTCAATTTGACGAAAATTCCATGTTTTAGGAGCGCAATCTCAATCATCAATCATCGACCGTCTTTTCACCTTTTTTTGACCTTCAATTTAATGAAAATTTTATGATTAAGATGCGCAATCCCGATCGCCAATCATCGATAGCCATTTAACTCTAATTTCATTGAAAGTTTAATGGTTTTGCATTCAATTAGATGTACCTTATATTTATTAAATGCACAATCTACATCGTCAATCACTGACTGACATTTTACTTTAATTTGATGATAATTTTATTTTTTCAACCTTCAATTTGACGAAAATTCTGTTTTAGGATCACAATCTCAGTCATCAATCATCGACCGTCCTTTTCACCTGTAATATGACGAAGATTTCTTATTTGTTCTCAGTATGATGAAAAATTAATGTTTTTGGCTTTTAATTTGATGAAAATTTTATGATTTAGATGCGCAATCTCGATCGTCAATCATCGAAAGCCATTTAATTCTAATTTGACTGAAAGTTTAATGTTTTTGCATTCAATTAGATGTAACTTATTTTTATTAGATGCTCAATCTACATCGTCAATCACTGACTGACATTTTACTTCTAATTTGATGATAATTTTATTTTTTCAACCTTCAATTTGACGAAAATTCCATGTTTTAGTAGCGCAATCTCAATCATCAATCATCGACCGTCTTTTCACCTTTTTTTGGCCTTCAATTTAATGAAAATTTTATGATTAAGATGCGCAATCCCGATCGCCAATCATCGATAGCCATTTAACTCTAATTTCATTGAAAGTTTAATGGTTTTGCATTCAATTAGATGTACCTTATATTTATTAAATGCACAATCTACATCGTCAATCACTGACTGACATTTTACTTTAATTTGATGATAATTTTATTTTTTCAACCTTCAATTTGACGAAAATTCTGTTTTAGGATCACAATCTCAGTCATCAATCATCGACCGTCCTTTTCACCTGTAATATGACGAAGAATTCTTATTTGTTCTCAGTATGATGAAAAATTAATGTTTTTGGCTTTTAATTTGATGAAAATTTTATGATTTAGATGCGCAATCTCGATCGTCAATCATCGAAAGCCATTTAACTCTAATTTGACTGAAAGTTTAATGTTTTTGCATTCAATTAGATGTAACTTATTTTTATTAGATGCTCAATCTACATCGTCAATCACTGACTGACATTTTACTTCTAATTTGATGATAATTTTATTTTTTCAACCTTCAATTTGACGAAAATTCCATGTTTTAGGAGCGCAATCTCAATCATCAATCATCGACCGTCTTTTCACCTTTTTTTGGCCTTCAATTTAATGAAAATTTTATGATTAAGATGCGCAATCCCGATCGCCAATCATCGATAGCCATTTAACTCTAATTTCATTGAAAGTTTAATGGTTTTGCATTCAATTAGATGTACCTTATATTTATTAAATGCACAATCTACATCGTCAATCACTGACTGACATTTTACTTTAATTTGATGATAACTTTATTTTTTCAACCTTCAATTTGACGAAAATTCTGTTTTAGGATCACAATCTCAATCATCAATCATCGACCATCCTTGTCACCTGTAATATGACGAAGATTTCTTATTTGTTCTCAGTATGATGAAAAATTAATGTTTTTGGCTTTTGATTTGATGAAAATTTTATGATTTAGATGCGCAATCTCGATCGTCAATCATCGAAAGCCATTTAACTCTAATTTGACTGAAAGTTTAATGTTTTTGCATTCAATTAGATGTAACTTATATTTATTAGATGCACAATCTACATCGTCAATCACTGACTGACATTTTACTTCTAATTTGATGATAATTTTATTTTTTCAACCTTCAATTTGACGAAAATTCCATGTTTTAGGAGCGCAATCTCAATCATCAATCATCGACCGTCTTTTCACCTTTTTTTGGCCTTCAATTTAATGAAAATTTTATGATTAAGATGCGCAATCCCGATCGCCAATCATCGATAGCCATTTAACTCTAATTTCATTGAAAGTTTAATGGTTTTGCATTCAATTAGATGTACCTTATATTTATTAAATGCACAATCTACATCGTCAATCACTGACTGACATTTTACTTTAATTTGATGATAATTTTATTTTTTCAACCTTCAATTTGACGAAAATTCTGTTTTAGGATCACAATCTCAGTCATCAATCATCGACCGTCCTTTTCACCTGTAATATGACGAAGATTTCTTATTTGTTCTCAGTATGATGAAAAGTTAATGTTTTTGGCTTTTAATTTGATGAAAATTTTATGATTTAGATGCGCAATCTCGATCGTCAATCATCGAAAGCCATTTATTTAACTATCATTTGACTGAAAGTTTAATGTTTTTGCATTCAATTAGATGTAACTTATTTTTATTAGATGCTCAATCTACATCGTCAATCACTGACTGACATTTTACTTCTAATTTGATGATAATTTTATTTTTTCAACCTTCAATTTGACGAAAATTCCATGTTTTAGGAGCGCAATCTCAATCATCAATCATCGACCGTCTTTTCACCTTTTTTTGGCCTTCAATTTAATGAAAGTTTTATGATTAAGATGCGCAATCCCGATCGCCAATCATCGATAGCCATTTAACTCTAATTTCATTGAAAGTTTAATGGTTTTGCATTCAATTAGATGTACCTTATATTTATTAAATGCACAATCTACATCGTCAATCACTGACTGACATTTTACTTTAATTTGTTGATAATTTTATTTTTTCAACCTTCAATTTGACGAAAATTCTGTTTTAGGATCATAATCTCAATCATCAATCATCGACCGTCCTTTTCACCTGTAATATGACGAAGATTTCTTATTTGTTCTCAGTATGATGAAAAATTAATGTTTTTGGCTTTTAATTTGATGAAAATTTTATGATTTAGATGCGCAATCTCGATCGTCAATCATCGAAAGCCATTTAACTCTAATTTGACTGAAAGTTTAATGTTTTTGCATTCAATTAGATGTAACTTATTTTTATTAGATGCTCAATCTACATCGTCAATCACTGACTGACATTTTACTTCTAATTTGATGATAATTTTATTTTTTCCACCTTCAATTTGACGAAAATTCCATGTTTTAGGAGCGCAATCTCAATCATCAATCATCGACCGTCTTTTCACCTTTTTTTGGCCTTAAATTTAATGAAAATTTTATGATTAAGATGCGCAATCCCGATCGCCAATCATCGATAGCCATTTAACTCTAATTTCATTGAAAGTTTAATGGTTTTGCATTCAATTAGATGTACCTTATATTTATTAAATGCACAATCTACATCGTCAATCACTGACTGACATTTTACTTTAATTTGATGATAATTTTATTTTTTCAACCTTCAATTTGACGAAAATTCTGTTTTAGGATCACAATCTCAGTCATCAATCATCGACCGTCCTTTTCACCTGTAATATGACGAAGATTTCTTATTTGTTCTCAGTATGATGAAAAATTAATGTTTTTGGCTTTTAATTTGATGAAAATTTTATGATTTAGATGCGCAATCTCGATCGTCAATCATCGAAAGCCATTTAACTCTAATTTGACTGAAAGTTTAATGTTTTTGCATTCAATTAGATGTAACTTATTTTTATTAGATGCTCAATCTACATCGTCAATCACTGACTGACATTTTACTTCTAATTTGATGATAATTTTATTTTTTCAACCTTCAATTTGACGAAAATTCCATGTTTTAGGAGCGCAATCTCAATCATCAATCATCGACCGTCTTTTCACCTTTTTTTGGCCTTCAATTTAATGAAAATTTTATGATTAAGATGCGCAATCCCGATCGCCAATCATCGATAGCCATTTAACTCTAATTTCATTGAAAGTTTAATGGTTTTGCATTCAATTAGATGTACCTTATATTTATTAAATGCACAATCTACATCGTCAATCACTGACTGACATTTTACTTTAATTTGATGATAATTTTATTTTTTCAACCTTCAATTTGACGAAAATTCTGTTTTAGGATCACAATCTCAGTCATCAATCATCGACCGTCCTTTTCACCTGTAATATGACGAAGATTTCTTATTTGTTCTCAGTATGATGAAAAATTAATGTTTTTGGCTTTTAATTTGATGAAAATTTTATGATTTAGATGCGCAATCTCGATCGTCAATCATCGAAAGCCATTTAACTCTAATTTGACTGAAAGTTTAATGTTTTTGCATTCAATTAGATGTAACTTATTTTTATTAGATGCTCAATCTACATCGTCAATCACTGACTGACATTTTACTTCTAATTTGATGATAATTTTATTTTTTCAACCTTCAATTTGACGAAAATTCCATGTTTTAGGAGCGCAATCTCAATCATCAATCATCGACCGTCTTTTCACCTTTTTTTGGCCTTCAATTTAATGAAAATTTTATGATTAAGATGCGCAATCCCGATCGCCAATCATCGATAGCCATTTAACTCTAATTTCATTGAAAGTTTAATGGTTTTGCATTCAATTAGATGTACCTTATATTTATTAAATGCACAATCTACATCGTCAATCACTGACTGACATTTTACTTTAATTTGATGATAACTTTATTTTTTCAACCTTCAATTTGACGAAAATTCTGTTTTAGGATCACAATCTCAATCATCAATCATCGACCATCCTTTTCACCTGTAATATGACGAAGATTTCTTATTTGTTCTCAGTATGATGAAAAATTAATGTTTTTGGCTTTTGATTTGATGAAAATTTTATGATTTAGATGCGCAATCTCGATCGTCAATCATCGAAAGCCATTTAACTCTAATTTGACTGAAAGTTTAATGTTTTTGCATTCAATTAGATGTAACTTATATTTATTAGATGCACAATCTACATCGTCAATCACTGACTGACATTTTACTTCTAATTTGATGATAATTTTATTTTTTCAACCTTCAATTTGACGAAAATTCCATGTTTTAGTAGCGCAATCTCAATCATCAATCATCGACCGTCTTTTCACCTTTTTTTGGCCTTCAATTTAATGAAAATTTTATGATTAAGATGCGCAATCCCGATCGCCAATCATCGATAGCCATTTAACTCTAATTTCATTGAAAGTTTAATGGTTTTGCATTCAATTAGATGTACCTTATATTTATTAAATGCACAATCTACATCGTCAATCGCTGACTGACATTTTACTTTGATTTGATGATAACTTTATTTTTTCAACCTTCAATTTGACGAAAATTCTGTTTTAGGATCACAATCTCAATCATCAATCATCGACCATCCTTTTCACCTGTAATATGACGAAGATTTCTTATTTGTTCTCAGTATGATGAAAAATTAATGTTTTTGGCTTTTGATTTGATGAAAATTTTATGATTTAGATGCGCAATCTCGATCGTCAATCATCGAAAGCCATTTAACTCTAATTTGACTGAAAGTTTAATGTTTTTGCATTCAATTAGATGTAACTTATATTTATTAGATGCACAATCTACATCGTCAATCACTGACTGACATTTTACTTTAATTTGATGATAATTTTATTTTTTCAACCTTCAATTTGACGAAAATTCTGTTTTAGGATCACAATCTCAGTCATCAATCATCGACCGTCCTTTTCACCTGTAATATGACGAAGATTTCTTATTTGTTCTCAGTATGATGAAAAATTAATGTTTTTGGCTTTTAATTTGATGAAAATTTTATGATTTAGATGCGCAATCTCGATCGTCAATCATCGAAAGCCATTTAACTCTAATTTGACTGAAAGTTTAATGTTTTTGCATTCAATTAGATGTAACTTATTTTTATTAGATGCTCAATCTACATCGTCAATCACTGACTGACATTTTACTTCTAATTTGATGATAATTTTATTTTTTCAACCTTCAATTTGACGAAAATTCCATGTTTTAGGAGCGCAATCTCAATCATCAATCATCGACCGTCTTTTCACCTTTTTTTGGCCTTCAATTTAATGAAAATTTTATGATTAAGATGCGCAATCCCGATCGCCAATCATCGATAGCCATTTAACTCTAATTTCATTGAAAGTTTAATGGTTTTGCATTCAATTAGATGTACCTTATATTTATTAAATGCACAATCTACATCGTCAATCACTGACTGACATTTTACTTTAATTTGATGATAACTTTATTTTTTCAACCTTCAATTTGACGAAAATTCTGTTTTAGGATCACAATCTCAATCATCAATCATCGACCATCCTTTTCACCTGTAATATGACGAAGATTTCTTATTTGTTCTCAGTATGATGAAAAATTAATGTTTTTGGCTTTTGATTTGATGAAAATTTTATGATTTAGATGCGCAATCTCGATCGTCAATCATCGAAAGCCATTTAACTCTAATTTGACTGAAAGTTTAATGTTTTTGCATTCAATTAGATGTAACTTATATTTATTAGATGCACAATCTACATCGTCAATCACTGACTGACATTTTACTTCTAATTTGATGATAATTTTATTTTTTCAACCTTCAATTTGACGAAAATTCCATGTTTTAGTAGCGCAATCTCAATCATCAATCATCGACCGTCTTTTCACCTTTTTTTGGCCTTCAATTTAATGAAAATTTTATGATTAAGATGCGCAATCCCGATCGCCAATCATCGATAGCCATTTAACTCTAATTTCATTGAAAGTTTAATGGTTTTGCATTCAATTAGATGTACCTTATATTTATTAAATGCACAATCTACATCGTCAATCGCTGACTGACATTTTACTTTGATTTGATGATAACTTTATTTTTTCAACCTTCAATTTGACGAAAATTCTGTTTTAGGATCACAATCTCAATCATCAATCATCGACCATGCTTTTCACCTGTAATATGACGAAGATTTCTTATTTGTTCTCAGTATGATGAAAAATTAATGTTTTTGGCTTTTGATTTGATGAAAATTTTATGATTTAGATGCGCAATCTCGATCGTCAATCATCGAAAGCCATTTAACTCTAATTTGACTGAAAGTTTAATGTTTTTGCATTCAATTAGATGTAACTTATATTTATTAGATGCACAATCTACATCGTCAATCACTGACTGACATTTTACTTCTAATTTGATGATAATTTTATTTTTTCAACCTTCAATTTGACGAAAATTCCATGTTTTAGTAGCGCAATCTCAATCATCAATCATCGACCGTCTTTTCACCTTTTTTTGGCCTTCAATTTAATGAAAATTTTATGATTAAGATGCGCAATCCCGATCGCCAATCATCGATAGCCATTTAACTCTAATTTCATTGAAAGTTTAATGGTTTTGCATTCAATTAGATGTACCTTATATTTATTAAATGCACAATCTACATCGTCAATCACTGACTGACATTTTACTTTAATTTGATGATAATTTTATTTTTTCAACCTTCAATTTGACGAAAATTCTGTTTTAGGATCACAATCTCAATCATCAATCATCGACCGTCCTTTTCACCTGTAATATGACGAAGATTTCTTATTTGTTCTCAGTATGATGAAAAATTAATGTTTTTGGCTTTTAATTTGATGAAAATTTTATGATTTAGATGCGCAATCTCGATCGTCAATCATCGAAAGCCATTTATTTAACTCTAATTTGACTGAAAGTTTAATGTTTTTCCATTCAATTAGATGTAACTTATTTTTATTAGATGCTCAATCTACATCGTCAATCACTGACTGCCATTTTACTTCTAATTTTATGATAATTTTATTTTTTCAACCTTCAATTTGACGAAAATTCCATGTGTTAGGTGCGCAATCTTAATCATCAATCATCGAATATGCTTTTCACCTTTAATATAACGAAGGTTTCTTATTTGTGCTCAGTGTGATGAAAAATTAATTTTTTTTTCCTTCGATTTGATGAAAATTTTATGATTTAGATGCGCAATCTCGATCATCAATCATCGATAACCATTTAACTCTAATTTTATTGGAAGTTTATTGTTTTTGCATTTAATTAGATGTAACTTTTATTTATTAGATGCACAATCTACATCGTCAATCACTGACTGACATTTTACTTTAATTTGATGATAATTTTATTTTTTCAACCTTCAATTTGACGAAAATTCTGTTTTAGGATCACAATCTCAATCATCAATCATCGACCGTCCTTTTCACCTGTATTATGACGAAGATTTCTTATTTGTTCTCAGTATGATGAAAAATTAATGTTTTTGGCTTTTAATTTGATGAAAATTTTATGATTTAGATGCGCAATCTCGATCGTCAATCATCGAAAGCCATTTAACTCTAATTTGACTGAAAGTTTAATGTTTTTGCATTCAATTAGATGTAACTTATTTTTATTAGATGCTCAATCTACATCGTCAATCACTGACTGACATTTTACTTCTAATTTGATGATAATTTTATTTTTTCAACCTTCAATTTGACGAAAATTCCATGTTTTATGAGCGCAATCTCAATCATCAATCATCGACCGTCTTTTCACCTTTTTTTGGCCTTCAATTTAATGAAAATTTTATGATTAAGATGCGCAATCCCGATCGCCAATCATCGATAGCCATTTAACTCTAATTTCATTGAAAGTTTAATGGTTTTGCATTCAATTAGATGTACCTTATATTTATTAAAAGCACAATCTGCATCGTCAATCACTGACTGACATTTTATTTTAATTTGATGATAATTTTATTTTTTCAACCTTCAATTTGACGAAAATTCTGTTTTAGGATCACAATCTCAATCATCAATCATCGACCGTCCTTTTCACCTGTAATATGACGAAGATTTCTTATTTGTTCTCAGTATGATGAAAAATTAATGTTTTTGGCTTTTAATTTGATGAAAATTTTATGATTTAGATGCCCAATCTCGATCATCAATCATCGATAGCCATTTAACCCTAATTTCATTGAAAGTTTAATATTTTTGCATTCAATTAGACGTAACTTATATCTATTAGATGCACAATCTACATCGCCAATCACTGGCTGACATTTTACTTCTAATTTGATGATAATTTTATTTTTTCCACCTTCAATTTGACGAAAATTCCATGTTTTAGGAGCGCAATCTCAATCATCAATCATCGACCGTCTATTCACCTTTTTTGGCCTTCAATTTAATGAAAATTTTATGATTAAGATGCGCAATCCCGATCGCCAATCATCGATAGCCATTTAACTCTAATTTCATTGAAAGTTTAATGGTTTTGCATTCAATTAGATGTACCTTATATTTATTAAATGCACAATCTACATCGTCAATCACTGACTGACATTTTACTTTAATTTGATGATAATTTTATTTTTTCAACCTTCAATTTGACGAAAATTCTGTTTTAGGATCACAATCTCAATCATCAATCATCGACCGTCCTTTTCACCTGTAATATGACGAAGATTTCTTATTTGTTCTCAGTATGATGAAAAATTAATGTTTTTGGCTTTTAATTTGATGAAAATTTTATGATTTAGATGCGCAATCTCGATCGCAAATCATCGATAGCCATTTAAATCTGATTTCATTGAAAGTTTAATAATGTTTTTTCATTCAATTAGATGTAATTTATATTTATTATATGCACAATCTATATTGTCAATCACTGACTGACATTTTACTTTTAATTTGATGATAATTTTATTTTTTCCACCTTCAATTTGACGAAAATTCCATATTTTAGGAGCGCAATCTCAATCATCAATCATCGACCGTCTATTCACCTTTTTTTGGCCTTCAATTTAATGAAAATTTTATGATTAAGATGCGCAATCTCGATCGTCAATCATCGAAATCCATTTAACTCTAATTTCATTGAACGTTTATTGTTTTTGCATTCAATTAGATGTAACTTATATTTATTAGATGCTCAATCTACATCGTCAATCACTGACTGACATTTTACTTCTAATTTGATGATAATTTTATTTTTTCAACCTTCAATTTGAAGAAAATTCGATGTTTTGGGTGCGCAATCTCAATCATCAATCATCGAATATGCTTTTCACCTTTAATATAACGAAGGTTTCATATTTGTGCTCAGTGTGATGAAAAATTAATTTTTTTTTCCTTCGATGTGATGAAAATTTTATGATTTAGATGCGCAATCTCGATCATCAATCATCGATAACCATTTAACTCTAATTTCATTGGAGGTTTAATGTTTTTGCATTTAATTAGATGCAACTTATATTTATTAGATGCATAATCTACATCGTCATCCACTGACTGACATTTTACTTCTAATTTGATGATAATTTTATTATTTCAACCTTTAATTTGTCGATAATTCCATGTTTTAGGAGCGCAATCTCAATCATCCATCATCGACCGTCTTTTCACCTTTTTTTGGCCTTCAATTTAATTAAAATTTTATGATTAAGGTGCGCAATCCCGATCGCCAATCATCGATAGCCATTTAACTCTAATTTCATTGAAAATTTAATGGTTTTGCATTCAATTAGATGTACCTTATATTTAATAAATGCACAATCTACATCGTCAATCACTGACTGACAATTTAATTTAATTTGATGATAATTTTATTTTTTCAACCTTCAATTTGACGAAAATTCTGTTTTAGGATCACAATCTCAATCATCAATCATCGACCGTCCTTTTCACCTGTAATATGACGAAGATTTCTTATTTGTTCTCAGTATGATGAAAAATTAATGTTTTTGGCTTTTAATTTGATGAAAATTTTATGATTTATATGCGCAATCTCGATCGTCAATCATCGAAAGCCATTTAACTCTAATTTGACTGAAAGTTTAATGTTTTTGCATTCAATTAGATGTAACTTATTTTTATTAGATGCTCAATCTACATCGTCAATCACTGGCTGACATTTTACTTCTAATTTGATGATAATTTTATTTTTTCAACCTTCAATTTGTCGATAATTCCATGTTTTAGGAGCGCAATCTCAATCATCAATCATCGACCGTCTTTTCACCTTTTTTTGGCCTTCAATTTGATGAAAATTTTATGATTTAGATGCGCAATCTCGATCGTCAATCATCGAAAGCCATTTAACTCTAATTTGACTGAAAGTTAATGTTTTTGCATTCAATTAGATGTAACTTTTATTTATTAGATGCTCAATCTACATCGTCAATCACTGACTGACATTTTACTTCTAATTTGATGATAATTTTATTTTTTCAACCTTCAATTTGACGAAAATTCCATGTTTTAGGTGCGCAATCTCAATCATCAAACATCGAATATGCTTTTCACCTTTAATATAACGATGGTTTCTTATTTGTGCTCAGTGTGATGAAAAATTAATTTTTTTTCCTTCGATTTGATGAAAATTTTATGATTTAGATGCGCAATCTCGATCATCAATCATCGACCGTCCGTTTCACCTGTAATATGACGAAGATTTCTTATTTGTTCTCAGTATGATGAAAAATTAATGTTTTTGGCTTTTAATTTGATGAAAATTTTATGATTTAGATGCGCAATCTCGATCGTCAATCATCGAAAGCCATTTAACTCTAATTTGACTGAAAGTTTAATGTTTTTGCAATCAATTAGATATAACTTATTTTTATTAGATGCTCAATCTACATCGTCAATCACTGACTCACATTTTACTTCTAATTTGATGATAATTTTATTTTTTCAACCTTCAATTTGTCGATAATTCCATGTTTTAGGAGCGCAATCTCAATCATCAATCATCGACCGTCTTTTCACCTTTTTTTGGCCTTCAATTTGATGAAAATTTTATGATTTAGATGCGCAATCTCGATCGTCAATCATCGAAAGCCATTTAACTCTAATTTGACTGAAAGTTAATGTTTTTGGATTCAATTAGATGTAACTTATATTTATTAGATGCTCAATCTACATCGGCAATCACTGACTGACATTTTACTTCTAATTTGATGATAATCTTATTTTTTCAACCTTCAATTTGACGAAAATTCCATGTTTTAGGTGCGCAATCTCAATCATCAATCATCGAATATGCTTTTCACCTTTAATATAACGAATTTTTCTTATTTGTGCTCAGTGTGATGAAAAATTAATTTTTTTTTCTTTCGATTTGATGAAAATTTTATGATTTAGATGCGCAATCTCGATCATCAATCATCGACCGTCCTTTTCACCTGTAATATGACGAAGATTTCTTATTTGTTCTCAGTATGATGAAAAATTAATGTTTTTGGTTTTTTAATTTGGTGAAAATTTTATGATTTAGATGCGCAATCTCGATCGCAAATCATCGATAGCCATTTAAATCTAATTTCATTGAAAGTTTAATAATGTTTTTTCATTCAATTAGATGTAATTTATATTTATTATATGCACAATCTATATCGTCAATCACTGACTGACATTTTACTTTTAATTTGATGATAATTTTATTTTTTCGAACTTCAATTTGACGAATATTCTATGTTTTAGGAGCGCAATCACAATCATCACCTTCATTTTCACCTTTAATATGACGAAGATTTCTTATTTGTACTCAGTGTGATAAAAAATTAATGTTTTATTCATTCAATTTGATGAAAATTTTATGATTTAGAGGCGCAATCTCGATCATCAATCATCGGTAGCCATTTAAATCTAATTTCATTGAAAGTTTAATGTTTTTGCGTTCAATTAGATGTAACTTATTTTTATTAGATGCACAATCTACATCGTCAATCACTGACTGTCATTTTACATCTAATTTTATGATAATTTTATTTTTTCCACCTTCAATTTGACGAAAATTCCATGTTTTAGGAGCGCAATCTCAATCATCAATCATCGACCCTCCTTCTCACCTTTAATATGACGAAGATTTCTTATTTGTGCTCAGTGTGATGAAAAATTAATGTTTTTGGCTTTTAATTTGATAAAAATTTTATGATTTAGATGCGCAATCTCGATCATCAATCATCGATACCCATTTAATTCTAATTTCATTGGAGGTTTAATGTTTTTTCCTTTAAATAGATGCAACTTATATTTATTAGATGCACAATCTACATCGTCAATCACTGACTGACATTTTACTTCTAATTTGATGATAATTTTATTTTTTCAACCTTCAATTTGACGAAAATTCTGTTTTAGGATCACAATCTCAATCAACAATCATCGACCGTCCTTTTCACCTGTAATATGACGAAGATTTCTTATTTATACTCAGTGTGATGAAAAATTAATGTTTTTTTCTTCAATTTGATGAAAATTTTATGATTTAGATGCCCAATCTTGATCATCAATCATCGATATCCATTTAACCCTAATTTCATTGAAAGTTTAATAATGTTTTTTCATTCAATTAGATGTAATTTATCTTTATTATATGCACAATCTATATCGTCAATCACTGACTGACATTTTACTTTTAATTTGATGATAATTTTATTTTTTCGACCTTCAATTTGACGAATATTCTATGTTTTAGGAGCGCAATCACAATCATCACCTTCATTTTCACCTTTAATATGACGAAGATTTCTTATTTGTACTCAGTGTGATAAAAAATTAATGTTTTATTCATTCAATTTGATGAAAATTTCATGATTTAGATGCGCAATCTCGATCATCAATCATCGGTAGCCATTTAAATCTAATTTCATTGAAAGTTTAATGGTTTTGCGTTCAATTAGATGTAACTTATTTTTATTAGATGCACAATCTACATCGTCAATCACTGACTGCCATTTTACATCTAATTTTATGATAATTTTATTTTTTCCACCTTCAATGTGACGAAAATTCCATGTTTTAGGTGCGCAATCTCAATCATCAATCATCGAATATGCTTTTCACCTTTGATATAACGAAGGTTTCTTATTTGTGCTCAGTGTGATGAAAAATTAATTTTTTTTCCTTCGATTTGATGAAAATTTTATGATTTAGATGCGCAATCTCGATCATCAATCATCGATTAACATTTAACTCTAATTTCATTGAACGTTTAATGTTTTTGCATTCAATTAGATGTAACTTATATTTATTAGATGCTCAATCTACATCGTCAATCACTGACTGACATTTTACTTCTAATTTGATGATAATTTTATTTTTTCAACCTTCAATTTGACGAAAATTCTGTTTTAGGATCACAATCTCAATCATCAATCATCGACCTTCCTTTTCACCTGTAATATGACGAAGATTTCTTAATTGTTCTCAGTATGACGAAAAATTAATGTCTTTGGCTTTTAATTTGATGAAAATTTTATGATTTAGATGCGCAATCTCGATCGCAAATCATCGATAGCCATTTAAATCTAATTTCATTGAAAGTTTAATAATGATTTTCATTCAATTAGAAGTAATTTATATTTATTATATGCACAATCTATATCGTCAATCACTGACTGACATTTTACTTTTAATTTGATGATAATTTTATTTTTTCGACCTTCAATTTGACGAATATTCTATGTTTTAGGAGCGCAATCACAATCATCACCTTCATTTTCACCTTTAATATGACGAAGATTTCTTATTTGTACTCAGTGTGATAAAAAATTAATGTTTTATTCATTCAATTTGATGAACATTTTATGATTTAGATGCACAATCTTGATCATCAATCATCGGTAGCCATTTAAATCTAATTTCATTGAAAGTTTAATGTTTTTGCATTCAATTAGATGTAACTTATGTTTATTAGATGCTCAATCTACATCGTCAATCACTGACTGCCGATTTACATCTAATTTTATGGTAATTTTATTTTTTCCACCTTCAATTTGACGAAAATTCCATGTTTTAGGAGCGCAATCTCAATCATCAATCATCGACCGTCCTTCTCACCTTTAATATGACGAAGATTTCTTATTTGTGCTCAGGGTGATGACAAATTAATGTTTTTGGCTTTTAATTTGATGATAATTTTATGATTTAGATGCGCAATCTCGATCATCAATCATCGATAACCATTTAACTCTAATTTCATTGGAGGTTTAATGTTTTTGCCTTTAATTAGATGCAACTTATATTTATTAGATGCACAATCTACATCGTCAATCACTGACTGACATTTTACTTTAATTTGATGATAATTTTATTTTTTCAACCTTCAATTTGACGAAAATTCTGTTTTAGGATCACAATCTCAATCATCAATCATCGACCTTCCTTTTCACCTGTAATATGACGAAGATTTCTTATTTGTTCTCAGTATGACGAAAAATTAATGTCTTTGGCTTTTAATTTGATGAAAATTTTATGATTTAGATGCGCAATCTCGATCGCAAATCATCGATAGCCATTTAAATCTAATTTCATTGAAAGTTTAATAATGATTTTCATTCAATTAGATGTAATTTATATTTATTATATGCACAATCTATATCGTCAATCACTGACTGACATTTTACTTTTAATTTGATGATAATTTTATTTTTTCGACCTTCAATTTGACGAATATTCTATGTTTTAGGAGCGCAATCACAATCATCACCTTCATTTTCACCTTTAATATGACGAAGATTTCTTATTTGTACTCAGTGTGATAAAAAATTAATGTTTTATTCGTTCAATTTGATGAACATTTTATGATTTAGATGCACAATCTTGATCATCAATCATCGGTAGCCATTTAAATCTAATTTCATTGAAAGTTTAATGTTTTTGCATTCAATTAGATGTAAATTATGTTTATTAGATGCTCAATCTACATCGTTAATCACTGACTGCCGATTTACATCTAATTTGATGATAATTTTATTTTTTCAACCTTCAATTTGACGAAAATTCCATGTTTTAGGTTCGCAATCACAATCATCAATCGTCGACCGTCATTTTCACCTTTAATATGACGAAGATTTCTTATTTATACTCAGTGTGATGGAAAATTAATGTTTTTTTTCTTCAATTTGATGAAAATTTTATGATTTAGATGCCCAATCTTGATCATCAATCATCGATAGCCATTTAACCCTAATTTCATTGAAAGTTTAATATTTTTGCATTTAATTAGATGTAACTTATATTTATTAGATGCACAATTTACATCGTCAATCATTGACTGACATTTTACTTCTAATTTGATGATAATTTTATTTTTTCAACCTTTAATTTGTCGATAATTCCATGTTTTAGGAGCGCAATCTCAATCATCAAACATCGACCGTCTTATCACCTTTTTTTGGCCTTCATTTTAATGAAAATTTTATGATTAAGGTGCGCAATCCCGATCGCCAATCATCGATAGCCATTTAACACTAATTTCATTGAAAGTTTAATGGTTTTGCATTCAATTAGATGTACCTTATATTTATTAAATGCACAATCTACATCGTCAATCACTGACTGACATTTTATTTCTAATTTGATGATAATTTTATTTTTTCAACCTTCAATTTGACGAAAATTCCATGTTTTAGGTTCGCAATCTCAATCATCAATCTTCGTCCGTCATTTTCACCTTTAATATGACGAAGATTTCTTATTTGTGCTCAGTGTGATGAAAAATTTATGTTTTTTTCCTTCAATATGATGAAAATTTTATGATTTAGATGCCCAATCTCGATCATCAATCATCGTTAGCCATTTAACCCTAATTTCATTGAAAGTTTAATATTTTTGCATTTAATTAGATGTAACTTATATTTATTAGATGCACAATCTACATCGTCAATCACTGACTGACATTTTACTTCTAATTTTATGATAATTTTATTTTTTCCACCTTCAATTTGACGAAAATTCCATGTTTTAGGAACGCAATCTCAATCATCAATCATCGACCGTCCTTCTCACCTTTAATATGACGAAGATTTCTTATTTGTGCTCAGTGTGATGAAAAATTTATGTTTTTGTCCTTCAATTTGATGAAAATTTTATGAGATGCGCAATCTCGATCATCAATCATCGATAACCAACTCTAATTTCATTGGAAGTTTAATGTTTTTGCATTTAATTAAATGCAACTTATATTTATTAGATGCACAATCTACATCGTCAATCACAGACTGACATTTTACTTCTAATTTGATGATAATTTTATTTTTTCAACCTTCAATTTGTCGATAATTCCATGTTTTAGGAGGGCAATCTCAATCATCAATCATCGCCCGTCTTTTCACCTTTTTTTGGCCTTCAATTTAATGAAAATTTTATGATTTATACTCGCAATCTCGATCGTCAATCATCGAAATCCATTTAACTCTAATTTGACAGAAAGTTTAATGTTTTTGCATTCAATTAGATGTAACTTATATTTATTAGATGCTCAGTCTACATCGTCAATCACTGACTGACATTTTACTTCAAATTTGATGATAATTTTATTTTTTCAACCTTCAATTTGACGAAAATTCCATGTTTTAGGTGCGCAATCTCCAATCATCAATCATCGAATATGCTTTTCACCTTTAATATAACGAAGGTTTCTTATTTGTGCTCAGTGTGATGAAAAATTAATTTTTTTTCCTTCGATTTGATGAAAATTTTATGATTTAGATGCGCAATCTCGATCATCAATCATCGACCGTCCTTTTCACCTGTAATATGACGAAGATTTCTTATTTGTTCTCAGTATGATGAAAAATTAATGTTTTTGGTTTTTAATTTGATGAAAATTTTATGATTTAGATGCGCAATCTCGATCGCAAATCATCGATAGCCATTTAAATCTAATTTCATTAAAAGTTTAATAATGTTTTTTCTTTCAATTAGATGTAATTTATATTTATTATATGCACAATCTATATCGTCAATCACTGACTGACATTTTACTTTTAATTTGATGATAATTTTATTTATTCGACCTTCAGTTTGACGAATATTCTATGTTATAGGAACGCAATTTCAATCATCAATCATCGACCGTCCTTCTCACCTTTAATATGACGAAGATTTCTTATTTGTGCTCAGTGTGATGAAAAATTTATGTTTTTGTCCTTCAATTTGATGAAAATTTTATGAGATGCGCAATGTCGATCGTCAATCATCGATAGCCATTTAACTCTAATTTCATTGAAAGTTTAATGTTTTTGCATTCAATTAGATGTAACTTATATGCACAATCTACATCGTCAATCACTGACTGACATTTTACTTCTAATTTTATGATAATTTTATTTTATCCGCCTTCAATCTGACAAAAATTCCATGTTTTAGGTGCGCAATCTCAATCATCAATCATCGAATATGCTTTTCACCTTTAACATAACGAAGGTTTCTTATTTGTGCTCAATGTGATGAAAAGTTAATTTTCTTTTCCTTCGATTTGATGAAAATTTTATGATTTAGATGCGCAATCTCGATCATCAATGATCGATAACCAACTCTAATTTCATTGGAAGTTTAATGTTTTTGCATTTAATTAGATGCAACTTATATTTATTAGATGCACAATCTACATCGTCAATCACTGACTGACATTTTACTTCTAATTTGATGATAATTTTATTTTTTCAACCTTTAATTTGTCGATAATTCCATGTTTTAGGAGCGCAATCTCAATCATCAATAATCGACCGTCTTTTCACCTTTTTTTGGCCTTCAATTTAATGAAAATTTTATGATTTAGATGCGCAATCTCGATCGTCTATCATCGAAATCCATTTAACTCTAATTTGACAGAAAGTTTAATGTTTTTGCATTCAATTAGATGTAACTTATATTTATTAGATGCTCAATCTACATCGTCAATCACTGACTGACATTTTACTTCTAATTTGATGATAATTTTATTTTTTCAACCTTCAATTTGACGAAAATTCCATGTTTTAGGTGCGCAATCTCCAATCATCAATCATCGAATATGCTTTTCACCTTTAATATAACGAAGGTTTCTTATTTGTGCTCAGTGTGATGAAAAATTAATTTTTTTTCCTTCGATTTGATGAAAATTTTATGATTTAGATGCGCAATCTCAATCATCAATCATCGACCGTCTTTTCACCTTTTTTTGGCCTTCAATTTAATGAAAATTTTATGATTAAGAAGCGCAATCCCGATCGCCAATCTTCGATAGCCATTTAACTCTAATTTCATTGAAAGTTTAATGGTTTTGCATTCAATTAGATGTACCTTATATTTATTAAATGCACAATCTACATCGTCAATCACTGACTGACATTTTACTTTAATTTGATGATAATTTTACTTTTTCAACCTTCAATTTGACGAAAATTCTGTTTTAATATCACAATCTCAATCATCAATCATCGACCTTCCTTTTCACCTGTAATATGACGAAGATTTCTTATTTGTTCTCAGTATGACGAAAAATTAATGTCTTTGGCCTTTAATTTGATGAAAATTTTATGATTTAAATGCGCAATCTCGATCGTCAATCATCGAAAGCCATTTAACTCTAATTTGACTGAAAGTATAATGTTTTTGTATTCAATTAGATGTAACTTATATTTATTAGATGCTCAATCTACATCGTCAATCACTGACTGACATTTTACTTCTAATTTTATGATAATTTTATTTTATCCGCCTTCAATCTGACAAAAATTCCATGTTTTAGGTGCGCAATCTCAATCATCAATCATCGAATATGCTTTTCACCTTTAACATAACGAAGGTTTCTTATTTGTGCTCAATGTGATGAAAAGTTAATTTTCTTTTCCTTCGATTTGATGAAAATTTTATGATTTAGATGCGCAATCTCGATCATCAATGATCGATAACCAACTCTAATTTCATTGGAAGTTTAATGTTATTGCATTTAATTAGATGCAACTTATATTTATTAGATGCACAATCTACATCGTCAATCACTGACTGACATTTTACTTCTAATTTGATGATAATTTTATTTTTTCAACCTTCAATTTGACGAAAATTCCATGTTTTAGGTGCGCAATCTCCAATCATCAATAATCGACCGTCTTTTCACCTTTTTTTGGCCTTCAATTTAATGAAAATTTTATGATTAAGATGCGCAATCCCGATCGACAATCTTCGATAGCCATTTAACTCTAATTTCATTGAAAGTTTAATGGTTTTGCATTCAATTAGATATACCTTATATTTATTAAATGCACAATCTACATCGTCAATCACTGACTGACATTTTACTTTAATTTGATGATAATTTTATTTTATCCGCCTTCAATCTGACAAAAATTCCATGTTTTAATATCACAATCTCAATCATCAATCATCGACCTTCCTTTTCACCTGTAATATGACGAAGATTTCTTATTTGTTCTCAGTATGACGAAAAATTAATGTCTTTGGCCTTTAATTTGATGAAAATTTTATGATTTAGATGCGCAATCTCGATCGTCAATCATCGAAAGCCATTTAACTCTAATTTGACTGAAAGTATAATGTTTTTGTATTCAATTAGATGTAACTTATATTTATTAGATGCTCAATCTACATCGTCAATCACTGACTGACATTTTACTTCTAATTTGATGATAATTTTATTTTTTTAACCTTCAATTTGACGAAAATTCTATGTTTTAGGTGCGCAATCTCAATCATCAATCATCGAATATGCTTTTCACCTTTAACATAACGAAGGTTTCTTATTTGTGCTCAATGTGATGAAAAGTTAATTTTTTTTCCTTCGATTTGATGAAAATTTTATGATTTAGATGCGCAATCTCGATCATCAATCATCGACCCTCCTTCTCACCTTTAATATGACGAAGATTTCTTATTTCTGCTCAGTGTGATGAAAAATTAATGTTTTTGGCTTTTAATTTGATGAAAATTTTATGATTTAGATGCGCAATCACGGTCGTCAATCATCGAAAGCCATTTAACTCTAATTTGACTGAAATTTTAATGTTTTTGCATTCAATTAGATGTAACTTATTTTTAACAGATGCTCAATCTACATCGTCAATCACTGACTGACATTTTACTTCTAATTTGATGACAATTTTATTTTTTCAACCTTCAATTTGACGAAAATTCCATGTTTTAGGTGCGCAATTTCAATCATCTATCATCGAATGTGCTTTTCACCTTTTATATACCGAAGGTTTCTTATTTGTGCTCAGTGTGATGAAAAATTATTTTTTTTTTCCTTTGATTTGATGAAAATTTTATGATTTAGATGCGCAATCTCGATCATCAATCATCGACCGTCCTTTTCACCTGTAATATGACGAAGATTTCTTATTTGTTCTCAGTATGATGAAAAATTAATGTTTTTGGTTTTTAATTTGATGAAAATTTTATGATTTAGATGCGCAATCTCGATCGCAAATCATCGATAGTAATTTAAATCTAATTTCATTGAAAGTTTAATAATGTTTTTTCATTCAATTAGATGTAATTTATATTTATTATATGCACAATCTATATCGTCAATCACTGACTGAGATTTTACTTTTAATTTGATGATAATTTTATTTTTTCGACCTTCAATTTGACGAATATTCTATGTTTTAGGAGCGCAATCACAATCATCACCTTCATTTTCACCTTTAATATGACGAAGATTTCTTATTTGTACTCAGTGTGATAAAAGATTAATGTTTTATTCATTCAATTTGATGAAAATTTTATGATTTATATGCGCAATCTCGATCATCAATCATCGGTAGCCATTTAAATCTAATTTCATTGAAAGTTTAATGTTTTTGCATTCAATTAGATGTAACTTATGTTTATTAGATGCACAATCTACATCGTCAATCACTGACTGCCATGTTACATCTAATTTGATGATAATTTTATTTTTTCCACCTACAATTTGACGAAAATTCCATGTTTTAGGAGCGCAATCTCAATCATCAATCATCGACCCTCCTTCTCACCTTTAATATGACAAAGATTTCTTATTTGTGCTCAGTGTGATGAAAACTTAATGTTTTTGGCTTTTAATTTGATGAAAATTTTATGATTTAGATGCGCAATCTCGATCATCAATCATCGGTAGCCATTTAAATCTAATTTCATTAAAAGTTTAATGGTTTTGCATTCAATTAGATGTACCTTATATTTATTAAATGCACAATCTACATCGTCAATCACTGACTGACATTTTACTTTAATTTGATGATAATTTTATTTTTTCAACCTTCAATTTGACGAAAATTCTGTTTTAGGATCACAATCTCAATCATCAATCATCGAATATGCTTTTCACCTTTAATATAACGAAATTTTCTTATTTGTGCTCAGTGTGATGAAAAATTAATTTTTTTTTTCCTTCCATTTGATGAAAATTTTATGATTTAGATGCGCAATCTCGATCATCAATCATCGGTAGCCATTTAAATCTAATTGCATTGAAAGTTTAATGTTTTTGCATTCAATTAGATGTAACTTATGTTTATAAGATGCACAATCTACATCGTCATTCACTGACTGCCATTTTACATCTAATTTTATGATAATTTTATTTTTTCCACCTTCAATTTGACGAAAATTCCATGTTTTAGGAGCGGAATCTCAATCATCAATCATCGACCCTCCTTCTCACCTTTAATATGACGAAGATTTCTTATTTCTGCTCAGTGTGATGAAAAATTAATGTTTTTGGCTTTTAATTTGATGAAAATTTTATGATTTAGATGCGCAATCTCGATCATCAGTCATCGATAACCATTTAACTCTAATTTCATTGGAGGTTTAATGTTTTTGCCTTTAATTAGATGCAACTTATATTTATTAGATGCACAATCTACATCGTCAATCACTGACTGACATTTTACTTATAATTTGATGATAATTTTATTTCTTCAACCTTCAATTTGACGAAAATTCTGTTTTAGGATCACAATCTCAATCATCAATCATCGACCGTCCTTTTCACCTGTAATATGACGAAGATTTCTTATTTGTTCTCAGTATGATGAAAAATTAATGTTTTTGGCTTTTAATTTGATGAAAATTTTATGATTTAGATGCGCAATCTCGATCGTCAATCATCGAAAGCCATTTAACTCTAATTTGACTGAAATTTTAATGTTTTTGCATTCAATTAGATGTAACTTATTTTTAATAGATGCTCAATCTACATCGTCAATCACTGACTGACATTTTACTTCTAATTTGATGACAATTTTATTTTTTCAACCTTCAATTTGACGATAATTCCATGTTTTAGGAGCGCAATCTCAATCATCGACCGTCTTTTCACCTTTTTTTGGCCTTCAATTTAATGAAAATTTTATGATTAAGATGCGCAATCCCGATCGCCAATCTTCGATAGCCATTTAACTCTAATTTCATTGAAAGTTTAATGGTTTTGCATTCAATTAGATGTACCTTATATTTATTAGATGCTCAATCTACATCGTCAATCACTGACTGACATTTTACTTCTAATTTGATGATAATTTTATTTTTTCAACCTTCAATTTGACGAAAATTCTGTTTTAGGATCACAATCTCAATCTACAATCATCGACCGTCCTTTTCACCTGTAATATGACGAAGATTTCTTATTTGTTCTCAGTATGATGAAAAATTAATGTTTTTGGCTTTTAATTTGATGAAAATTTTATGATTTAGATGCGCAATCTCGATCGTCAATCATCGAAAGCCATTTAACTCTAATTTGACTGAAAGTTTAATGTTTTTGCATTCAATTAGATGTAACTTATTTTTATTAGATGCTCAATCTACATCGTCAATCACTGACTGACATTTTACTTCTAATTTGATGATAATTTTATTTTTTCAACCTTCAATTTGACGATAATTCCATGTTTTAGTATTGCAATCTCAATCATCAATCATCGACCGTCTTTTCACCTTTTTTTGGCCTTCAATTTAATGAAAATTTTATGATTAAGATGCGCAATCCCGATCGCCAATCTTCGATAGCCATTTAACTCTAATTTCATTGAAAGTTTAATAATGTTTTTTCATTCAATTAGATGTAATTTATGTTTATTAGATGCACAATCTACATCGTCAATCACTGACTGCCATTTTACATCTAATTTGATGATAATTTTATTTTTTCCACCTACAATTTGACGAAAATTCCATGTTTTAGGAGCGCAATCTCAATCATCAATCATCGACCCTCCTTCTCACCTTTAATATGACAAAGATTTCTTATTTGTGCTCAGTGTGATGAAAACTTAATGTTTTTGGCTTTTAATTTGATGAAAATTTTATGATTTAGATGCGCAATCTCGATCATCAATCATCGGTAGCCATTTAAATCTAATTTCATTAAAAGTTTAATGGTTTTGCATTCAATTAGATGTACCTTATATTTATTAAATGCACAATCTACATCGTCAATCACTGACTGACATTTTACTTCTAATTTTATGATAATTTTATTTTTTCCGCCTTCAATCTGACGAAAATTCCATGTTTTAGGTGCGCAATCTCAATCATCAATCATCGAATATGCTTTTCACCCTCAATATAACGAAGGTTTCTTATTTGTGCTCAATGTGATGAAAAATTAATTTTTTTTTCCTTCGATTTGATGAAAATTTTATGATTTAGATGCCCAATCTCGATCATCAATCATCGATAGTCATTTAACCCTAATTTCATTGAAAGTTTAATATTTTTGCATTCAATTAGACGTAACTTATATTTATTAGATGCACAATCTACATCGTCAATCACTGACTGACATTTTACTTCTAATTTGATGATAATTTTATTTTTTCCACCTTCAATTTGACGAAAATTCTGTTTTAGGAACGCAATCTCAATCATCAATCATCGACCGTCCTTCTCACCTTTAATATGACGAAGATTTCTTATTTGTGCTCAGTGTGATGAAAAATTTATGTTTTTGTCCTTCAATTTGATGAAAATTTTATGAGATGCGCAATCTCTATCGTCAATCATCGATAGCCATTTAACTCTAATTTGACTGAAAGTTTAATATTTTTGCATTCAATTAGATGTAACTTATATTTATTAGATGCACAATCTACATCGTCAATCACTTACTGACATTTTACTTCTAATTTGATGATAATTTTATTTTTCCAACTATCAATTTGATGAAAATTCCATGTTTTAGGTGCGCAATCTCTATCATCAGTCATCGACCGTCTTTTCACCTTTTTTTGGCCTTCAACTTTATGAAAATTTTATGATTTAGATGCGCAATCTCGATCGTCAATCATCGAAAGCCATTTAACTCTAATTTGACTGAAAGTTAATGTTTTTGCATTCAATTAGATGTAACTTATATTTATTAGATTCTTCAATCTACATCGTCAATCACTGACTCACATTTTACTTCTAATTTGATGATAATTTTATTTTTTCAACCTTCAATTTGAAGAAAATTCAATGTTTTATGTGCGCAATCTCAATAATCAATCATGGAATATGCTTTTCACCTTTAATATAACGAAGGTTTCTAATTTGTGCTCAGTTTGATGAAAAATTAATTTTTTTTTTCCTTCGATTTGATGAAAATTTTATGATTTAGATGCGCAATCTCGTTCATCAATCATCGATAACTCTAGTTTCATTGAAAGTTTAATGTTTTTGCATTCAATTAGATCCAACTTATATTTATTAGATGCACAATCTACATCGTCAATCACTGACTGACATTTTACTTCTAATTTGATGATAATTTTATTTTTTCAACCTTTAATTTGTCGATAATTCCATGTTTTAGAAGCGCAATCTCAATCATCAATCATCGACCGTCTTTTCACCTTTTTTTGGCCTTCAATTTGATGAAAATTTTATGATTTAGATGCGCAATTTCTATCGTCAATCATCGATAGCCATTTAACTCTAATTTGATTGAAGTTTAATGTTTTTGCATTCAATTAGATATAACTTATATTTATTAGATGCACAATCTACATCGTCAATCACCGAATGAATTTGACGAAAATTCCATGTTTTAGGAGCGCAATCTCAATCATCAACCATCCTTTTCACCTTTAATATGACGAAGATTTCTTATTTGTATTCTGTGTGATGAAAAATTAACGTTTTTTTCCTTCAATTTGATGAAAGTTTTATGATTTAGGTGAGCAATCTCGATCATCAATAGCCATTTAAATCTAATTTCATTGAAAGTTTAATGTTTTTGCATTCAATTAGACGTAACTTATATTTATTAGATGCACAATCTACATCGTCAATCACTGACTGACATTTTACTTCTAATTTGATGATAATTTTATTTTTTCAACCTTCAATTTGACGAAAATTCCATGTTTTAGGAGCGCAATGTCAATTATCAAACGTCGACCGTCCTTTTTACATTTAATATGAAGAAGATTTCATATTGGTGTTCAGTGTGATGAAAAATTAATGTTTTTGGCCTTAAATCTGATGAAAATTTTATGATTAAGATACGCAATCTCGATCGTCAATCATCGATAACTAATATTTAACTCTAATGTGACTGAAAGTTTAATGTTTTTGCATTCAATTAGATTTATCTTATATTTATTAGATTCACAATCTACTATACAACCACTGACTGAAATTTTACTTTCTAATTTGATGATAATTTTATATCTAATAAATATAACTTTCATCTATCGTTTGCTGTGAGTGTTTCTGCTGTGTCTCTGCCTGTGTGTATGTTTGCATCTGCTGTGTGACTGTTGTGTCTGTGTCTGCGCGTGTGCTTTGTGTGTCTGCTGTGTGACTGTGTGTGTGTCTGTTGTCTGCGTGTGTGCCTGGTGTGTATATGTGTGTGTCTTGTTTGTGTGTATGCTGTGTGTGTGCCTGTGTTGTGTGTCTCCGTGCCTTGTGTGTGTGTGTGCGTTTGCTGTGTGTGTTTCTGACTGTGTCTTGGCTGTGTGTGTGTGTGTTTCTGTGCCTGTGTGTGTGCGTGCTGTGTGCATTGCTTTGTGTGTGTGTATATGTGTGGGCTTGTCTGTTTGTGTGTATGTGTCTGTTGTGTGTGTGTGTATGTCTGCTGTGTGTGTGTGTGTTTTTGTCTGTGTGTGTGTGTATGTCTGCTGTGTGTGTGTGTTTTTGTCTGTATGTATGTGTGTGTGTGTCTTTGTGTGTGTGTGTGTACGTTGGGTGTGTCTGTCTGCGTGTGTGCTGTGTGTTTGTTTGTATCGGTCTGTGTGTGTGTTTGCTGTGTGACTGTGTATATGTGTCTGCTGTGTGTGTGTGTGTGCGTCTGCTGTGTGACTGTTGTGTACATGTATGTGTCTGTCTGTTTGTGTGTGTCTGTCTGCGTGTGTGCTGTGTGTTTGTTTGTATCGGTCTGTGTGTTTGCTGTGTGACTGTGTTTGTGTCTGCTGTGTGTGTGTGTATATGTCTGCCTGTGTGTATTGTCTGTGAATGCTGCTGTGTGTGTGTCTGCTGTTTTTTTGACTTTGTGTGTGTATATGTGCGTCTGCTGTGTGTGTATATGTGTCTGTGTTTTTGACTGTGTGTGTGTGTCTGTCTGTGTGTGTGTGTATGTGTCTATGGCTGTGTGTGTGTATGCGTGTGTCTGCTGTGTGTATGTGTGTCTGCTGTGTGTGTATATGTGTCTGTGTGTGTGGCTTTGCGTGTGTGTGTGCGTGTCTGTGAGTGTTTGCTGTGTGTGTGTGTGACTGCTGTGTGTATATGTGTGGGCATGTCTGTGTGTGTTCTTTGTGTGTGTGTGTGCGTCTGTGCCTGTGTGTGTCTGTGGTTCTTTGTGGGTGTATGTTTGCTGTGCGTTTTTCTGACTGTGTGTCTTTGCTGTGTGTGTGGCTCTGTGCCTGTGAGTGTCTGTGTGTTTGCCTGTGTGTATCTGCTGTGTGTGTGTGTCTATGTCTGTATGTCTGCTGTGTGTTTGCTGTGTTTTTGTTTGTGTGTGTGTCTTTGTGTGTGTTTGCGTGTCTGTGCCTGTGTGTGTGTTTGGCTGTGTGTGTCTTTGTGGGTGTGTGCGAGCTGTGTGGTTTGTGTTTGGGTGCCTGTGTGCATGTGGCTTTGTGTGTATGGCTGTGTGTGTGTCTGTCTATATGTGTGTCTTTGTGTGCGTGTGTGTGCGTCTGCTGTGTGACTGTTGTGTACATGTATGTGTCTGTCTGCGTGTGTGCTGTGTGTTTGTTTGTATCGGTCTGTGTGTGTGTTTGCTGTGTGACTGTGTATATGTGTCTGCTGTGTGTGTGTGTGTATATGTGTCTGCCTGTGTGTGTGTATTGTCTGTGATTGCTGCTGTGTGTGTGTCTGTCTGTGTTTTTGACTTTGTGTGTGTATGTGTGTTTCTGCTGTGTGTATATGTGTGTCTGCTGTGTGTGTATATGTGTCTGTGTTTTTGACTGTGTGTGTGTCTGTCTGTGTGTGTATGTGTCTATGGCTGTGTGTGTGTATGCGTGTGTCTGCTGTGTGTATGTGTGTCTGCTGTGTGTGTATATGTGTCTGTGTGTGGGTGTGTGCGTGTCTATGAGTGTTTGGTGTGTGTGTGACTGCTGTGTGTATATGTGTGGGCATGTCTGTTTGTGTGTGTTCTTTGTGTGCGTGTGCGTCTGTACCTGTGTGTGTCTGTGGTTCTTTGTGGGTGTATTTTTTCAGTGCGTTATTCTGACTGTGTGTCTTTGCTGTGTGTGTGTCTCTGTGCCTGTAAGTCTCTGTGTGTTTGCCTGTGTGTATCTGCTGTGTGTGTGTGTATGTGTGTCTGCTCTTTGTGTTTATGTGTGTGTCTGTCTGCGTTTGTTTTTGTGTATGTGTCTATGTCTGTATGCTGTGTATGTCTGCTGTGTGTTTGCTGTGTTTTTGTCTGTGTGTGTGTCTTTGTGTGTGTTTGCGTGTCTGTGCCTGTGTGTGTGTCTTTGTGGGTGTGTGCGAGCTGTGTGGTATGTGTTTGGGTGCCTGTGGCTTTGTGTGTATGGCTGTGTGTGTCTGTCTATATGTGTGTCTTTGTGTGCGTGTGTGTGCGTCTGCTGTGTGACTGTTGTGTACATGTATGTGCCTGTCGGTTTGTGTGTGTCTGTCTGCGTGTGTGCTGTGTGTTTGTTTGTATTGGTCTGTGTGTGTGTTTGCTGTGTGACTGTGTATATGTCTGCTGTGTGCGTGTGTATACGTGTCTGCCTGTGTGTGTGTATTGTCTGTGAATGCTGCTGTGTGTGTGTGTCTGTCTGTGTCTATGGCTGTGTGTGTTTATGCGTGTGTCTGCTGTGTGTATGTGTGTCTGCTGTGTGTGTATATGTCTGTGTGTGTGGCTTTGTGTGTGTGTGCGTGTCTGTGAGTGTTTGCTGTGTGTTTGTGTGCTGTGTGGGCATGCTGTTTGTATGTCTGTGTGTGTGTGAGTATGTGTCTGCTGTGTGTGTCTTTGTCTGTGTTCTTTGTGTGTGTGTGTTTGCTGTGCGTGTTTCTGACTGTGTGTCTTTGCTGTGTGTGTGTCTCTGTGCCTGTGTGTATCTGCTGTATGTGTGTGCGTGTGTGTATGTGTGTCTGCTGTTTGTGTTTATGTGTGTGTCTGTTTGTGTTTGTTTTTGTGTATGTGTCTATGTCTGTACGCTGTGTATGTCTGCTGTGTGTTTGCTTTGTTTTTGTCTTTGTGTGTGTTTGCGTGTCTGTGCCTGTGTGTGTCTTTGTGGGTGTGTGCGAGCTGTGTGGTATGTGTTTGGGTGCCTGTGTGCATGTGGCTTTGTGTGTATGGCTGTGTGTGTGTCTGTCTATATGTGTGTCTTTGTGTGCGTGTGTCTGCTGTGTGTGTGTGTGTGTGTATATGTGTCTGCCTGTGTGTGTATTGTCTGTGAATGCTGCTGTGTGTGTGTCTGTCTGTGTTTTTGACTTTGTGTGTGTATGTGTGTGTCTGCTGTGTGTATATGTGTGTCTGCTGTGTGTGTATATGTGTCTGTGTTTTTGACTGTGTGTGTGGCGTTTGTGTCTGTCTGTGTGTGTGTGTGTGTATGTGTCTATGGCTGTGTGTGTGTATGCGTGTGTGAACTCTAATTTGACTGAAAGTTTAATGTTTTTGCATTCAATTAGATGTAACTTATAATTATTAGATGCTCAATCTACATCGTCTAATCACTGACTGACATTTTACTTCTAATTTGATGATAATTTTATTTTTTCAACCTTCAATTTGACGAAAATTCCATGTTTTAGGCCATGATCTCAATCATCGAATATGCTTTTCACCATTAATATAACGAAGGTTTCTTATTTGTGCTCAGTGTGATGAAAAATTAATTTTTTTTCCTTCGATTTGATGAAAATTTTATGATTTAGATGCGCAATCTCGATCATCAATCATCGATAACCATTTAACTCTAATTTCATTGATAGTTTAATGTTTTTGCATTTAATTAGATGCAACTTATATTTATTAGATGCACAATCTACATCGTCAATCACTGACTGACATTTTACTTCTAATTTGATGATAATTTTATTTTTTCAACCTTTAATTTGTCGATAATTCCATGTTTTAGGAGCGCAATCTCAATCATCGACCGTCCTTTTCACATTTAATATGAAGAAGATTTCATATTCGTGTTCAGTGTGATGAAAAATTAATGTTTTTGGCCTTCAATCTGATGAAAATTTTATGATTAAGATACGCAATCTCGATCGTCAATCATCGATAACTAATATTTAACTCTAATTTGACTGAAAGTTTAATGTTTTTGCATTCAATTAGATTTATCTTATATTTATTAGATTCACAATCTACTATACAACCACTGACTGACATTTTACTTTCTAATTTGATGATAATTTTATATCTAATAAATATAACTTTCATCTATCGTTTGCTGTGCGTGTTTTTGCTGTGTGTCTGTCTGTGTGTATGTTTGCATCTGCTGTGTGACTGTTGTGTCTGTGTCTGCGCGTGTGCTTTGTGTGGCTGCTGCGTGTGTGCTGTGTGACTGTGTGTGTGTCTGTTGTCTGCGTGTGTGCCTGGTGTGTATATGTGTGCGTCTTGTTTGTGTGTATGCTGTGTGTGTGTCTCCGTGCCTGTGTGTGTGCGTTTGCTGTGTGTGTTTCTGACTGTGTCTTGGCTGTGTGTGTGTGTTTCTGTGCCTGTGTGTGTGCGTGCTGTGTGTATTGCTTTGTGTGTGTGTATATGTGTGGGCTTGTCTGTTTGTGTGTATGTTTCTGCTGTGTGTGTGTGTGTTTTTGTCTGTATGTGTGTGTGTATTGTCTGTGAATGCTGCTGTGTGTGTGTGTTTTTGTCTGTGTGTGTTCTTTGTGTGTGTGTGTGTGTGCGTCAGTGCCTGTGGTTCTTTGTGGGTGTGTTTGCTGTGCGTGTTTCTGACTGTGTGTCTCTGTGGTGTGTGTGTGTGTGTGTCTGCTGTTTGTGTTTATGTGTGTGTCTGTCTGTGTTTGTTTTTGTGTATGTGTCTGTATGCTGTGTGTTTGCTTTGTTTTTGTCTGTGTGTGTGTGTGTTTGGCTGTGTGTGTCTTTGTGGGTGTGTGCGAGCTGTGTGGTATGTGTTTGGGTGCCTGTGTGTGTATGGCTGTGTGTGTGTCTGTCTATATGTGTCTTTGTGTGCGTCTGCTGTGTGACTGTTGTGTACATGTATGTGTCTGTCGGTTTGTGTGTCTCTGTCTGCGTGTGTGCTGTGTGTTTGTTTGTATCGGTCTGTGTGTGTGTATATGTGTCTGCCTAAAAGAATTAACTAAAACTTTAAAAAGAAATAGATTTATAAATAGTGATACTCGCTTCAGCTCTAAACAAAAATGTTGTCACTTAAATTATAAATAGTGTGCTTAAATAAAAAGATAAATCGAACCACTGTTTAATTTTCGCCGGCTTTAAGGAAATTTGCGCTAATATTAAATTACTATTATCCCACAGGCTATAATTACACAAGGTCAGTTTTTGATAAATATTTACTCCATCAATCCACGGTTATCAGTCAATAAAAGGTTTATCAGTCGAGAGAAAAGCTAATTTAATTAAAATATGTTTATAAAAATGTAATGAAGTTGATGACGAAGTCGTATCCCTAACATTTGACGGATGTATTTCTAATTTAGCAGCGGCGAAAGAATTAGGTTGCAAGTTGGAAGACGCAAAAAATTTAAAAAACTTCTTTTAAACACCCGTCAAACGATAAAAATGTCGTGATATTTTTAGAACCGTGTCATATGGTTATACTTATTAGAAACACTTTTGAATCTAAAAAAAATATAATTGACGGTAATGGTAACAATACAATGGCGGTTTCTTCGCGAATTCCATAATTTGCATGAATCTTTGGGATTAATAAATTTTGCTAATTAAATAAACAGCACCTAGAATTCCGAAACCAAATAATGAAAGTTAAGTTAGCCACTCAATCTATAGCTTTTGATACGCTATAATTAGCCACTCTTCTATAGCGTATCAAAAGCTATAGAATTATGTGAAAACGATTTAATTATCTAAATTCCACGGACCTTAAGCAACGGCCACGTTTATTAAAAAAATGAACTATATTTGACATTTGATATTTTGAATTCTAGGTCAGTTAAAAACAACTTGGTTTTAAACATCCTATTTTTGAAATTAATTACCGCGATTATTTTAAATTTCTAAATGATATGAAAAAATATATGCTTTCTTTAAAATAAAAGAGCGTAATAAATTTACAAGAACCTATAAAAAGAAAAAAATCATTTTCTTTGTTGTAGATTGCAAAATGTAAAGCCGGTTTTATAGGTTTAATAACATGTATCGAAATTTTCAACAACTGTACACTTATTTAGTAGACGAAACACTCGGGATGAAGTATGTTATAAATTATGCATATAAATTTTACAATTACATAACAATAATCCGAACGCTGTTCAATTTCGCGGTATACATCGAAAAATTCTTAACCACCTGGAACTTAAGTCCTCCTTTATCGGGAACTGCATACCCTTTGAAAATTTTAATATACTAAATTGTTCATCTGCAACTAAACAAGTAAACAGAACAACAATAAGATATAGATTTGATGATGGCTCAGAACAACTCATTGACGATAAAAACTTAAACGAATCTAAAAATACATTAATATCTGCTAATTGTGATATGTCTGAAATGTTGAACAAGACCTCCCAGTGGCCAGAAAGCGTTGAACAAATAGTTGGCTATATTTCTGAATGTGTCGTCAGAAAATTGAATTTTAAATTAAAATGTAAATCCTGCCTTCCTTTTCTCTTCAGTTCCATAAAATTACACTTTCATAAACTCATTGCATTAAAAGATGGCGGTCTTATATACCCATCTTAAGACGTTTACAAAATTTGTCATAAAACTGAAAATATTTTTAGAAACCTCGTAAATATACTACGGCAGTAGTAGTAATTCGTTATGTTCATTTTGAAACACTTATTTATCGATACCAACGAAAATGAAAGAACGTGGGCAACACCAATGGGTTTCCACTCGTTTCAGACAGTACCTTCGTCGTATTATTAACTATAAAATACAGCAAAACAAAAATATCGTAGTTAATTCAACTATATCAGTTAAGACTCTAATGAAGGAAGCTAACAATGTTTGAATAACTTTGCACGTTTATAATACTATAGCCGCAGTTACACGGCAAGAGCTTTATGAAAGATTCGCAAATTTTGTCCGCTTAAATTTGAGAGATCGCGGGCGGCAAAGCACCGTTACAACATATCCCACAATGCCTTTATTGTTACATGCCGCTTGACTTGACCGATTAAATTATAATACTAATAAGAAATCTTTTCAAATACTCGCTTGATTATATTTTATCTTGCACGTATCTGCTTCGACGGAGATATAGATTTTAGGTTTATCTTATCGCGGTCCCCTAACAAAATTCGTAGTAATTCATCATGTTCATTTTGAAACATACATCCGATATAGATATCAACGAAAATGAAAGAAAGTGGACATCACCAATGGTTGCCACTCGTTTCAGACAGTATCTTCGTCGTATTTCGGAGTCGTGGGCGCCGAGAGATACTATCAAAATGTGTTCTTGATAGTGTTGACAGTTATTGAAATTAATAGATACTATAAACAATTTTATATTTTAACAAGGGATTTTTTTTGCTTATACTACCACCATTTTACTATAAGAAATTTATTTCGCAGTAGTAACAGTATAATATAATAAATAAAAGTATAACAATTTTGATATAAATTATTTTTCAAACCAGATAATTCTCTTTGTATTGTGCGACCACATAAACAGTTATTTAACCCGATCAAAGGGTCGTGTTAAATCTGATTAATCATATTCCGGCGTTTAAAAATAAATTTTCTTGACAAAACTGTAATTTTTTTGCAATGAAAATATATTTTTTTTATATGAAAATAATCCAATGTTTTTTTCCAGATATTTGCAATATTCAGTTGAAATAAAACGAGAAATTTTGTATAACCGGCGCCTAGAAGTTTGTCAGGTTAATTCGACTGCGGCGAATTAGTTTAGAAGTCAGAAACGAGAAATTTAAACACATTTTTCAATACTAGTTCTATTTAGAATCCCAATTTAAGCTTTTTAAAATAATTTGTACAACTCGCACTATTTCTCGACAAGACTTCAAAAATATGAAAAATTAAAATAATTTTTACACATTTTGTATACTTATCCCACGCACAGCACGCCAGATATTCACTTCAGAGTAATTTTTGTTCGCTTGTGTCATACAACATCGGATGATGTAAACGTGTTAAAAAAAAACACGCAATTCGTTTTTTTTTACACTAATAAAGTGTAAAAAAAACGAATAATTTATATTGATAAATTTACAATGATTTTGATGGAAGTTTTGTGAATGCAAAGGGAACGCGGGGAGCGACAACAAGTAAAATTTACGATACCGATATCAAAGTCAACAATTATTTTTAATTTTATAGATACTCCACAATCACCAAAATGTAAATTGTCCGGAAATTTTATAATTTTTGGGTCAACATACCTTATGAAAGTTATGTAATTCTATTACTCTCTGATCTTTTTATGTAATTATATATTCTTATCATTCCTGATGAACGATTTTTCATTTTAGAGAATTCCTTAGCACAATATAACTCCTTTTACAGTCAATAAAAAGAACAATGATTGTTTATTTCAAATCCTAAAAACTCCCTAAAAACGTACACATTCAACCAGATCATATTTAATTCTATAATTTTCTTGTAACGGATAAGATATTAATCAGTGTTGCATTTGTTGCAACACGGCGGAAACAAAAGCGACTTAGAAATAAATTCACTCGGCAATAAAAAATTGGTTAAGTCAAACTAGCAGCATACTGAACATAATAAAAAGATGAGCATGTTGGCAATGTAAAATTGCAACGTAGAAAATCTAATATTCCATGATGAAAAGTAAATTACTGCCACGACAGACCAACACAGAATTCAATAGTTTATATATCGTAATTTGGAATACTGATAAGCTGCCGGTAAAAAATTCTCAATAAAATTTTGTAATTAAAAAGCAAAAACTTATTGGGATGGGAACGTGCTGGATGTAAAAGCAACGAGAGGCCAATATCGCATCAAATTCAAATACAAGAAAACATTGGGGTTTTGAATACTTTGGTATAAAATACCAAATAAACGTCTCGTACAAAAGACTTCATTGTAAAGAAACATTTCTTTGTAATTAAGAACAAATCGAAAAATCTTGACCCAAAAAGTGCAACGAGACAGAAACAAAGACGGTGATGTAAAAAGACTTTGGAAAGAGTTTTTGTAAGTTTAAGATTAAACCAGGCTTTTGTAAACAATATTAACTAAGTCATTTTCAAATAATTATATACGGAATTACAAACATAGTAAACTAGGTAACATACAAAAGTCTTTTTTGGATAGAATCAGATAACTAAGAAAAACTATATTAATTTAGTTAAGAGATGTCAGGGATGTCTACATTTTACAATAAAGTTGTTGGAAAGCGGTGTGATTCGTAATATATCTCATGACTAATGATGTTACATTATAATACACATAAACAGTTATCAAAACTAAACAGTATAAAGATCTGTAAGACAAAAAAGTTTCGACGATGTTCATAATTTTCTTCCGAGCAGTCATGATATAGAGTTGCAAGCGAGCTAGTACTAAATGTAATAGTAATTTTCTTTGCAGATAATTTCTCTACAAACGATACACAGATTTTTAATTTTTAAAATATTGGGTAATTGTAAATTCTATTATGTTATAATTTCTATTGTTTGTTTACTTACCATA